>CM024763.1:100036034-100079425 GCA_014218235.1 Colocasia esculenta | reverse complement strand
GCCGGAACGAAGAGCGCCCTAGACGCCGAGACCGCACTCCCGAGCAGCCGATCAACAACGAGCCCAATGGCAGAAGATCAACGTGATCGCGGGAGGCTTCGGCGCGGGCGGAGAAAGCACTCGCAGCCGACGCGACTATGCAAGGCGAGTGCATGTCGTAGATAGGCCTTCGGCACCTCGGCCGCTCCATATCCTGCCAGTCCTGCACGCGCACAGCCCGAGGAGGCTATAACCTTCTCGGATGAAGATCTTGTAGGGGTTGCGACCCCACACACTGATGCGTTGGTCATTTCGGCCACCATCAACCACTGTAATGTGCGCCGGATTCTGGTGGATAATGGAAGCGCCCCCGATGTCTTGGCTTACCACTATTTTGTCCTCATGGGCCTGAAACCGACCAACTCACCCCTGTAAACTCGCCTTTGTTCGACTTTTCGGGAGTTTCTATGACGACCCTCATTATACCGTACGATTATACCAACCCACGTCGGTATAGCGAGCGCTGTCACAGTGGGACATTTACCCAAACGATACATACAGCTGAGATACACGCGAATATACAACAGAGTACGGAAGTAAAAGACAACTGTCTCCATTCATTCATCATCCACATTAAACATACATGCAATTCGCCATTTACATAAAAGAACTAAAGGTCCACATGATTTAAATTTCTGAAATAAATACAAATTGTCCACACTTATACATCCTTTTCATAATACTCTAATACAATGTTCAAATTTCATATTTATGAAATACACAATCTCAAAGAAACTCCAAAGCTAGTCTCCGCGCTCGGAGTCCGTCTCTGCTGCCTCCTCCAAAGGTGCCACGTCACCAACTACACCTGTATGCCGAAGCAAGGAGTGAGTCCAAGGACCCAACAAGCAACACCACTCATGATATACACGTACAAGTCCTAGTGGTTTCTACATACACATTTACAATTTACAACACATAGCATGCTAGTCAATTCAAGTCTCAACCTATCATGAAAGTTTACAATTTTATACATGAATCATGCTTTCAGATTTCTAAAAAAAAATAAATTCACCTATCACATGCTCTCTACTCAATTTACTCATGAAACTTTAATCTTTAAAGAGCTAAAACATGAGAGCTACCACATGAACATTTTACATACATGAAAGGGGAACACACTAGCATGGATTTCACATGTCCTTAAGTGCATACATAACCTTTTCACATGCTTTAGGTTGCTGATTTCACATGGTTTAACGGCTGTAAACCTATAGATGAAAGCTACAATATTGCATAAAACATATCATGTGTTCAAACATCATGCTATCTTTTGTCCGTTTTCACCAATTATCCATAACATGGATTCTAAACATCTTTGCACATAATAACATGATGATAATAACATAAATTCACTGATTTCACATGATTTCAGATTTGTCTCACATGGTTTTCAATAACATATTTTCACATCTTTAGTTTCACATTTTCTTTACACAGTTTCCTCTTTCACATGGTTCACTTTACACATACACATTCACATTGTCACTTACACATTTACACATAGACACATACACATTACACATTTCACATTCACATTTTTAGGTGCCGTGACACATAGTCCAAACCACCAAAGAAGGACATATACACATCACATTACACATAGACGCCATCTAGGCATTCCAATGGCGACTCTTGGACTGCGCAGACCGGAGAACAAGTCTCCACCCTAACCAGGGGTACTTGTCCACCTCCAGGATTTCCCCCTAATGCCCTTAGGGTCACTTACACAATGAACTTTCTCAGGGGGACTTTTCCCTGATACAGCTCCACTGCCCTCTACGGAAGCAGTGTCACATTGGCACAGTTGCACATTTTCACATTTACCGTTTTACACATGGTTTTACACTTCACACTTTTCATCACATTCACTTCCTCACTCACATGAATATCTCTGTTTTTCCTAACATGGTACTACAGAATTTCAAGAGCTTAGCACACAGTGATTTCACCAATCAAGTTGGTTTTACAATAACTAATCACATTACGATAATATACGTAGATTATCATATTTCACATGAAAATACATAACTTCTTATTTACTGGTCCAAATGACCTGAAATTTTAACCACATGCTGTTTTCGGGTTCAAGATCATACACTCAAATTTTCATATTTTTCCGAGCTAAATAGAATTTACAGAAAATAAAACACATATTAGCATACTATTCACAACTTAAGTTAACATGGGGTTTAACATATCCTGCAAATTGCCACTTACTGTTTTAAACAGAGGCTACTAATATATGCATGATTTGAGAATACAAAATTTCGCTAAATCATACATCTATGGATTTTACCACAACCATTCTTGCATGCTTTTATTTTACCGAGCCGGATTCATTAGCAATTTACACAAGCATGGATAGTTTACCAAAATTGCAAACACATATACTGACCCACTAATCTTCATGATCAGACCAAAACCAAGACATTCATACTAATCCTAATCATGAACAAGGATTTGCAAGATTATCTACAAGTCATGCTCACAAGTTTAAAGGGGTACAATTATCCTACATTACCATCACGCATCACACTCATTCACACACCACAATTGATAATATACATAGAGTATAGGATTACCATATATCCTCATCACGGAAAACATACCGAAATTAATGTATAAGAAGGGCAGAACAGCTCACTGTTCTGTCCAGAGGAACTTGGCGGCGGTCTCTGGCCGCTGACTCAGAGTCAGCGACAGGCCGATGGACGCCAAGCATGATCTGGGCGTCCAGGGACCTTGCCGTCAAGCCAGGTCTGTGCAGAAACACAGACCCGAGCTCTCAAACTTGGGTGAATGGGAGGGTCTATGACTCGAGGAAAAATCCATAAAAATAGCAAAACCGACCTAGACTCATACGGGGACACCATGGATAGGTCACTTGCCTTTCAAAAATTCTTCCAAAGGATCTAGGGCTCGGTGAAGCTCTCCTTGGGCTGTCCTAAGAAATGCAGAAATCCCTCCAAAAGATCTCTTCCTCCGGGCTCCTGGATGATCTCCACGCCAAGGGGATGTTGGGGAAGCCTCCTCCTTTGATCCAGCTACCTTTTTGAAGCAGTAGATCTCCAGAGCAGATCCTCAGGTTGATGTTATTGGGTTCCAAGTGGGTTTTCTCTCAGTTTTTCTCTCTAGGGTTTTCTTCTCTTTTTCTCCTCTTGCAAGGTGAAGGGAGGAGTGGGGAGAGGCCATTTCGGGTTCAGACATAAGGAGGTCTCTCTCCCACTCACCATGCTGATTTGACAGTCTTCAGAGCCGTTGGGGGACATCCCCCAATGGTTGGCATGCCTTGTTTCAGAAGCTTGCAGCTCTGCTGCGCATGCAGGCCAGAGAGATTGGCGTCCATATCGCTGGACGCCAGGATTAGTGTTGGCGTCCATGTCTGGACGCTGACACCAGCTAAACAGCCTGGGCTTGACGCCAAGGTGGCCTTCGGCCAGAACTCTGAAATATGCAGAAAACCGCATAACGAGCATATGCATGCAATATGTATATGGTATTACATCCATGCTATCACCATGCAATACGTACATTATTTATATTTAATATAAACACATGCACACGTACTCGTACTAATTAATACGTACGTAAATATGTACATACATACACAAGCACAAATATACATAAATACAAATATGCGACGGAAATTCGAGGGCCTTACACCCTCTCCCCCTTAAAGAAACTTCGTCCTCGAAGTTAGAACGACACTACTCAAACAAAGGGATACTTCTTCTTCATCGCATCCTCAAGCTCCCACGTAGCCTCCTCACGTGAGAAGTTCCGCCATAGAACTTTCACCGACGCAATACTCTTGTTCCGGAGATGTTGAACCTTCCGGTCAAGAATGGCTACGGGTTGCTCGACATACGAAAGATCTGGCTGGATCTCCACGGCTCATGACTAATCACATGAGACGGATCTCGGACATACTTCCTGAGCATAGATACATGGAATCCGGGTGAACGCTAGCCAAAGCTGGGGGTAATGCTAGCTCGTACGCCACGCTGCCCAAACGTCTGAGAATCTCATATGGGCCAATGAATCTAGGGCTTAGCTTGCTATGCCTGCCAAATCTGACAACACCACGAGTAGGCGATATCTTCAAGAAGACATGATCGCCAACCTCGAACTCCAAATCCTTTCTCCTGTTGTCGGCATAACTCTTCTGCCTATCCTGTGCCGCAACAAGCCTTTTCCTGATAAGCTGAATCTTATCCGACGTTTCCTGAACTAACTCCGGTCCGATCAATTGCCTATCACCAGTCTCCTCCCAACATAAAGGAGATCTGCAGGGCCTACCATACAACGCCTCGAATGGAGCCATACCGATACTAGCATGAAAGCTGTTGTTGTATGCGAACTCCACAAGAGGTAAATGACGCTCCTAATCATCCTTCCAATCCAGAACGCACACTCTCAACATATCCTCGAGCGTCTGGATAGTCCTCTCGGACTGTCCATCGGTCTGGGGATGAAACGCCGAATTGAGCTTAAGCTCCGAACCTAACGCATCCTGAAGACCCTTCCACAACCTCGAAGTAAATCTCGGATCTCGATCCGAAATGATCGACTTCGGCACACCATGCAATCTAATGATACTGCTAACATACAGTCTAGCTAAACTCTCTACTGACTGCTTCTTCTTCATAGGCAAGAAATGAGCAGTCTTCGAGAATCTATCTACAACTACCCAAATCGAGTCATTGCCCCTTCTAGATCGAGGCAAACCCGATACGAAGTCCATAGTGACAGCTTCCCACTTCCATACGGGGATATCCATCCTCTGCATAGGCCGGATGGTCGCTGCCGCTCGACTTTCACTTGCTGACATACTAGACATCCAGACACATAATCCGCAACATCCTTCTTCATGTCGGACCACCAAAATGATCTCTTCAGGTCTTGATACATCTTAGTGTTACCCGATGAATAGAATCGCGACCTATGAGCCTCCGCTAACACATGCTCACGGACATCTACCACATCGGGGATACAAACACGGTGCTGAAATCTAATCACACCATCCTCATCACGAGCAATGCCCGCCTTACCCACTAACTCTAACAATCTAGGATCGGCTTTCTGCTGCTCAATCACCTCATCCAAGACTGAGGATCTAAGGAAAGCTGAGCTACAAAAGCCTGACACAACGATGGCTCTAACTCGGTCATAGAGCACGCTGCATCCTCCAACATCTTCCAATCCTGCTGGAGCGAAGACCTCTTTCTACTAAGAGCATCCGCTACGACATTCGCCTTTCCAGGATGATACTGAAGGTCGAAGTCATAGTCCTTCAAGAACTCAATCCATCTTCTCTGCCTCAGGTTTAATTCCTTTTGGGAGAAAAGGTACTTCAAGCTCTTGTGGTCGGTAAACACCTCAAATCTGACACCATAAAGATAGTGCCTCCAGATCTTTAGTGCATGAACCACTGCTGCGAGCTCTAAATCATGAGTCAGATAGTTCCTCTCATGCTCCTTCAACTACGAGAAGCATAAGCCACTACCCTCTCTTGCTGCATGAGCACACAGCCTAAACCAATCTGAGATGCATCCGTATAAATGGCAAACCTTCTAGACCACTAGGCAATATCAATACCGGAGCAGAAGTAAGCTTAGCTTTCAATAGCTGGAAGCTACGCTCACATGCCTCAGACCATACGAACTTCTCACCCTTTCTGGTCCTTTTGTCAAAGGGGCGGCGATGGATGAGAAACCCTCAATGAATCGCCGATAGTAACTAGCTAACCCAAGGAAACTACGAATCTCCGAAGGGGTCCTGGGAATCTCCCAATCCATAACTGCCTGGACTTTTGCTGGATCAACAGCTACACCAGCGCCGAGATAACATGCCCGAGAAAATGAACCTCGCGCAACCAGAACTCGCACTTGCTGAACTTCGCATACAGCTTGTGCTCACGGAGAACCTCTAAGACTAACCTCATGCTGACGTGCGTGGCCTCATCCGGAGAGTAGACCAACACGTCATCAATAAACACAACAACAAAGCTATCTAGATACGGACTAAACACCCGTTCATGAGATCCATGAACGCTGCAGGGGCGTTGGTCAATCCGAAAGAAGAACCAAAAACTCATAATGTCCATAACGGATCTAAATGCCGTCTTGGACACATCCTCACTCCGAATTCTCAACTGATGATAACCAGATCGCAAGTCAATCTTGGAAAAGACTGATGCCTCTCGCAACTGGTCAAACAGATCATCAATCCGAGGTAAGGGATACCTGTTCTTTACAGTCACTTGGTTCAACTTCCTATAATCAATACACAACCGAAGTGACCCGTCTTTCTTCTTGACGAATAATACAGGTGCGCCCCATAGGAAACACTAGGGCGAATAAATCCCTTATCAGCAATTCTTGCAATTGCTTCCTCAACTCGGCTAACTCTGCAGGGGCCATCCGATATGGGGCCTTCGAGATAGGAGAGGTCTGGAAGCAACTCTATAGTGAACTCTATCTCCCTATCTGGTGGCAATCCAGACAAGTCATCGGGAAAGACATCTGGAAAGTCCCGCACCACATCGATCTCTGCAAGAGTCAGTGACGAACCAGCATCGGTACTAGCATAACGCTGGCAAGAAATGCGTCACAACCCTTGTTCACCATGTGCATCGCCTTCATGGCAGAGATAACTAACTTTCCCGCTAAGTTCTTTGGCAAGGGATGAGAGAACTCGTCCTCACCAGGAATGCGGAAAACAATCTTCTTCCTACGACAATCCACTAACGCATAGTGCTCCTCTAGCCAATCCAGACCAAGGATACAATCATAGTCCTTCATCTTTAGCAAGAAGAAACACCCATCAAGGAATCTATCCTCAATACACACAGGTAACGACGGAATACACTTCCTAGTCGATACCGTACCCGCAGGGGTGTGCACAGACAAAGGACCTCTAACTCCTCAGACTCTATGCCTGACTCTAGGGCTAACTGCCTAGCGAACTGCTCGAAATGAACGAGTGAGTAGCACCCGTATCAAACAAAAACGCGAGCGTGCACACCGAAAAGTAAAACTGTACCTTCGGTGACATGCTCCGCCTGCTCGGCGTCCTCGCGAGCTAAAGCAAACACTCGAGCTGGGGCTCGAGGCCTTCCTGGTCTTCCTGTAGCTGACGCGGCTGCCGCTGCTGCTGGTACTGGCGCTCCACGCTGAGCTCCTTGCTGAAGTCTTGGGCAATCTTTGATCTTGTGGTCGCTGCTCCCACACTTTAAGCATCTACCCGCTACTAACCAGCACTCGGAACCTCCATGGGTCTTCCACAATGGGGACACTCTTTCTTCGCACCGGGGGAACGTACAGAAGGTACCTGACAGTTGCTGACTGCCACTGATTTCTGCGGTGTCTGGTACACTATTTTCTTCTTTTCCTGCCGCTGGAATGTCGCTGCCGGCCTCTTCTGCGAAGCCTTCTTCTCCTCCAGATATTGCTCCATTTCTCCCTCCTGTCTGCAGGCTGCGCTGAGGGCCTCGTCTAACGTGCGGTGGTCGAACGCCACGAGTCTCGTCCTCAGTGATGGTTTGAGACCCATCACAAATTTCTTGGTCTTCCTGCGCTCATCCTCTACTATATGCGGTGCATATTTAGAAAGTTCAGAAAACCTTGCCTCGTATTCCAGGACGGTCATTGATCCTTGCGTCAGGAAAGGAATTCTTGCTCCATCTTGTCCTGGATATGCTCTGGGACGAACTTGGCTCGAAGAGCCTCACGAACGCATCCCACGCCACGTCTACTGCTCCGTCCTCAAAGCGTGTACGTAGTAGGGAGGACCACCATACATCAGCTCTCTCCTGCAATACACTTCATAAGCTCTAACTAACAATTCTAACTTGACAAACAACATACAAGCATAACTAAAGCATACCTGTAGCATGTAGGTGGCTAATGTCACCTTGTCCTCATCAGGACACCTGATAGCTCGGAAGATTTTCTCCGTCTCCCTCATCCAGCTTTCTGCCATTAGCGGATCACTCTCCCCCTTAAAAGAGGGTGGGGTCATCCTCTTGAATCGCTCTATGATGGAAGGTCCACCATGGTCCTGAGCTGGGGCCTGAGCCTGCTACATTAAACAATAAACAATATACAATAAACACAATATCATACAATTTAAATAGCAATCTACTAGGTTGTTTCATTATTCTACCTGGGCCTCCAACTGGGCCTGGAGTGCTGCCTGGGTGTGGGCCTGCGTCTGCATGGCTTGCACCAGGCTTGCATGAATACTCCATAGTCCACTGGTGGTGGTGGGGAAGCACAGGACCCTGTGGGGCCGGGGCCTGCTGCTCCGCCCGCTCCTCACACCTCTGCTCGTCGTCGCGAGCTGGCACACCTCCACGTCGTCCACGGGAAGCCATGGCTGTAATAAAATTTCAGCCACCATTAGAGCTAGGTTACTAAGTTCTCTAACCATTTTCTTATCTATCTTTCATTCTTATTAGTGTTTTCTACACATGTGGACATACTTAGCATGCAATGGGGATGATGACTTAGGTATATTCATGTGCAATCTCAACCGTTTTCTCTGATACCAATCTCTGTGACGGCCCTCATTATACCGGTACGGTTATACCAACCCACGTCGGTATAGCGAGCGCTGCCACAGTGGGACATTTACCCAAACGATACATACAGCTGAGATACACGCGAATATACAACAGAGTAGCGGAAGTAAAAGACAATGTCTCCATTCATTCATCATCCACATTAAACATACATGCAATTCGCCATTTACATAAAAGAACTAAAGGTCCACATGATTTAAATTTCTGAAATAAAATACAAATTGTCCACACTTATACATCCTTTTCATAATACTCTAATACAATGTTCAAATTTCATATTTATGAAATACACATCTCAAAGAAACTCCAAAGCTAGTCTCCGCGCTCGGAGTCCGTCTCTGCTGCTCCTCCAAAGGTGCCACGTCACCAACTACACCTGTACGTCGAAGCAAGGAGCGAGTCCAAGGACTCAGCAAGCAACACCACTCATGATATACACGTACAAGTCCTAGTGGTTTCTACATGCACATTTACAATTTACAACACATAGCATGCTAGTCAATTCAAGTCTCAACCTATCATGAAAGTTTTACAATTTTATACATGAATCATGCTTTCAGATTTCTAAAAATAAAATTCACCTATCACATTCTCTCTCAATTTACTCATGAAACTTTAATCTTTAAAGAGCTAAAATGAGAGCTACCAACATGAACATTTTACATACATGAAAGGGGAACACAACTAGCATGGATTTCACATGTCCTTAAGTGCATACATAACCTTTTCACATGCTTTAGGTTGCTGATTTCACATGGTTTAACGGCTGTAAACCTATACATGAAAGCTACAATATTGCGTAAAACATATCATGTGTTCAAACAATCATGTTATCTTTTGCCCGTTTTCACCATTATCCCTAACATGGATTCTAAACATCTTTGCACATAATAACATGATGATAATAACATAAATTCACTGATTTCACATGATTTCAGATTTGTCTCACATGGTTTTCAATAACATATTTTCACATCTTTAGTTTCACATTTTCTTTACACAAGTTTCCTCTTTCACATGGTTCACTTTACACATACACATTCACATTGTCACTTACACATTTACACATAGACACATACACATTACACATTTCACATTTCACATTTTAGGTGCCGTGACACATAGTCCAAACCACCAAAAGGACATATACACATCACATTACACATAGATGCCATCTAGGCATTCCAATGGCGACTCTTGGACTGCGCAGACCGGGAGAACAAGTCTCCACCCTAACCAGTGGTAGTTGTCCACCTCCAGGATTTCCCCCTAATGCCCTTAGGGTCACTTACACAATGAACTTTCTCAGGGGGACTTTTCCCTGATACAGCTCCACTGCCCTCTACGGATGCAGTGTCACATTGGCACAGTTGCACATTTACACATTTACCGTTTTACACATGGTTTTACACTTCACACTTTTCATCACATTCACTTCCTCACTCACATGATATCTCTGTTTTTCCTAACATGGTAATACAGAATTTCAAGAGCTTAGCACACAGTGATTTCACCAATCAAGTTGGTTTTAGACAATAACTAATCACATTACGATAATATACGTAGATTATCACATTTCACATGAAAATACATAACTTCTTATTTACTGGTCCAAATGACCTGAAATTTTAACCACATGCTTTTTTGGGTTCAAGATCATACACTCAAATTTTCATATTTTTCCGAGCTAAATAGAATTTACAGAAAATAAAACACCTATTTAGCATACTATTCACAACTTAAGTTAACATGAGGTTTAACATATCCTGCAAATTGCCACTTACTGTTTTAAACAGAGGCTACTAATATATGCATGATTTGAGAATACAAAATTTCCCTAAATCATACATCTATGGATTTCACCACAACCATTCTTTCATGCTTTTATTTTACCGAGCCGGATTCATTAGCAATTTACACAAGCAGGATAATTTACCAAAATTGCAAACACATATACTGACCCACTAATCTTCATGATCAGACCAAAACCAAGACATTCATACTAATCTAATCATGAACAAGGATTTGCAAGATTATCTACAAGTCATGCTCACAAGTTTAAAGGGGTACAATTATCCTACATTTACCATCACGCATCACACTCATTCACACACCACAATTGATAATATACATAGAGTATAGGATTACCATATATCCTCATCACGGAAAACATACCGAAATTAATGTATAAGAAGGGCAGAACAGCTCACTGTTCTGTCCAGAGGAACTTGGCGGCGGTCTCTGGCCGCTGACTCAGAGTCAGCGACAGGGCCGAGGGATGCCAAGCATGATCTGGGCGTCCAGGGACCTTGTCGTCAAGCCAGGTCTATGCAGAAACACAGACCCGAGCTCTCAAACTTTGGTGAATGGGAGGGTCTATGACTCGAGGAAAAATCCATAAAAATAGCAAAACCGACCTAGACTCATACGGGGACACCATGGATAGGTCACTTGCCTTTCAAAAATTCTTCCAAAGGATCTAGGGCTCGGTGAAGCTCTCCTTGGGCTGTCCCAAGAAGTGCAGAAATCCCTCTAAAAGATCTCTTCCTCCGGGCTCCTGGATGATCTCCACGCCAAGGGGATGTCGGGGAAGCCTCCTCCTTTGATCCAGCTACCTTCTTGAAGCAGTAGATCTCCGGAGCAGAACCTCAGGTTGATGGATTCTTGGGTGCCAAACTGGGTTTTCTCTCAGTTTTTCTCTCTAGGGTTTTTCTTCTCTTTTTCTCCTCTTACAAGGTGAAGGGAGGAGTGGGGAGAGGCCATTTCGGGTTCAGACATAAGGAGGGTCTCTCTCCCACTCACCATGCTGATTTGACAGTCTTCAGAGCCGTTGGGGGACATCCCCCAATGGTTGGCTTGCCTTGTTTCAGAAGCTTGCAGCTCTGCTACGCATGCAGGCCAGAGAGATTGGCGTCCATATCCCGGACGCCAGGATTAGTGTTGGCGTCCATGTCTGGACGCTGACACCAGCTAAACGGCCTGGGCTTGACGCCAGGTGGCCTTCGGCCAAAACTCTGAAATATGCAGAAAACCATGCATAACGAGCATATATACATGCAATATGTATATGGTATTACATCCATGCTATCACCATGCAATACGTACATTATTATATTTAATATAAACACATGCACACGTACTCGTACTAATTAATACGTACGTAAATATGTACATACATACACAAACACAAATATACATTCATAAATACAAAAATGCGACGGAAATTCGAGGGCCTTACAGTTTCGGTCCAGCCCATGGGAAGGGTTCGCCTCCCAATCACCTTAGGGACTGCTCCAAGGGTTGTAACCAAGGTCGTTGACTCTTGGTCATCAACAACATGCCTGGATACATGCTATCCTCGGCAGAGGTCTGATCGGGCGCATCAAAGCAGTACCTTCGTCCCTCCATCAGAAGATGAAGTTTCCTACTCCGGGCGGAGTGGGCGAAGTGCTCGGATGTCAGCGCGAGTCTCGTCGTTGCTATGTCCTCTCCTTAAGGGACAAGAAACCGCTCGCTGATGCAGCCTTCAACCTCCGATCAGCCTTCCACCAGCCGAGGGATGCCTGCGGAAGATTTAATCCCCATCCAGGTGGACGATGACCCCGAACACGTCTTGTACATTGGCGCCTTGTTGACAGAGGCCGAGCAGTAGCGCTACACAGCCTTCCTGCTGGCCAATTTGGACTGTGTTCACTGGTCTGATGATGAGCTTCCAGGCATTCCCCCGGAGGTCATGGTGCATCGCCTCCGGCTGGATCCCCGGATCCCACCAGTTCAGCAAAGGAGGCGACCTGTGAACCGAGAACGGCAGACCGTGATTCAAGATCACGTGGTCAAAAGCGGACTGTTGGGCTCCTTCGACACTACAAGAAAAACGGGAATAGAGACCGAAATATTCGGTCTCTATTCGGTCTCTAAACAGTTCAGAGACCGAATAGCGACTGAATAGGGACTGAACTTGTCGGTGAACAATTTCTGGTCACAAATCTGTGACCGAAAAAGTTCGGTCACTATTCGGTCACTAATTAGTGACCGAATATAGTGACCGAATAGTCACCGAAGCACTTCAGTCGCTAAAAGTGTACATCAGAGACCGAATAATTTCGGTGACAATTCGGTCCCTGATATAGCGACCGAATTGAGACCGAACTTATTCGGTCTCAAATAGAGACCGAATTTTATCAGTCACAATTCGGTCCCCAATATAGGGACCGAATAGAGACCGATGCGTTCGGTCTCTATTTGAGACCGAATAGAGACCGATGCGTTCGGTCTCTATTTGAGACCGAATAATTTCGGTCTCAATGCGGTCGCTATATCAGGGACCGAATTGTGACTGATTTTTTTCAGTCACTAATCGGTCTCTGTTTTGTAATTTTTTTTTAAAATTTATAAATTTTTAGCAAAATAACCTGTGTAAATAAAACAACGTCCACAACAATAATAGATATCCACAATACAACACAGTAAATGACCATAAACAACAATAATAAAATATCCACAACACAATAATAAAATAAAAATGTCCACAATAATAATATAAAGTCCACATGAACAATAAAAATATACACAACATCATAATAATAAACTATCCACAACAACAATACAAATGTCAATAACAATAAGAATAATAGTGAAATGGAAATCATGAATCATCCTCCTCGTCCTCGTGCTCGACTCCTCCCACGCCACTCGCTGAAGGAACCTACAATACATATATAACAATAATAAGTTAAAATTGAATATTATTAGAAACAATAAAATATTTAAATTTACAAAAAAATCGGAGGCCAATCGAATGAGTATTTCTAATTTTAAACCCTTAAACGTAAGTTAATCATTTTTAATATAAACTCACTTGTTGATTGTAAGTTTGAGACGTCGAGCTAAAACTGGGAGTCCCAATTGAACTCCGTCAGTTTCCACAAGTCACATTCATCGCCGTGGCCGTGCTGGAAAAATCCGGAGGCCAATCAGATGAGTATTTCTAATTTTGAACCCTAACGTAAGTTCTTCATTTTTAATCTAAATTGACTTGTCGAATGTAAGTTGAGACGTCGACCTCAAACCGGGAGTCCGAATTGAGCTCCGTCAGTTTCCACAAGTCACATTCATCACCCTGGCCGTGCTGGAAAAAACCGGAGGCCAATCGGATGAGTATTTCTAATTTTGAAGCCCGAAACCTACCTAAATTCTTCATCTTAATGTAAACTGACTTGTCGAATGCAAGTTTGAGGCGTCGACCTCAAACCGGGAGTCCGAATTGAACGCCATCAGTTTCCACAAGTCACATTCATCGCCGTGGCCGTGCTGGAAAAAACCGGAGGCCAATCAGATGAGTATTTCTAATTTTGACCCCTAAACGTAAGTTCTTCATTTTTAATCTAAACTGACTTGTCGAATGTAAGTTTGAGACGTCGACCTCAACCGGGAGTCCGAATTGAGCTCCGTCAGTTTCCACAAGTCACATTCATCACCCTGGCCGTGCTGGAAAAAACTGGAGGCCAATCGGATGAGTATTTCTAATTTTGAAGCCCGAAACCTACCAAATTCTTCATCTTTAATGTAAACTGACTTGTCGAATGCAAGTTTGAGGCGTCGACCTCAAACCGGGAGTCCGAATTGAACTCCATCAGTTTCCACAAGTCACATTCATCGCAGTGGCCGTGCTGGAAAAAACCGGAGACCAATCAGATGAGTATTTCTAATTTTGAACCCTAAACGTAAGTTCTTCATTTTTAATCTAAACTGACTTGTCGAATGTAAGTTTGAGACGTCGACCTCAAACCGGGAGTCCGAATTGAGCTCCGTCAGTTTCCACAAGTCACATTCATCACCCTGGCCGTGCTGGAAAAAACCGGAGGCCAATCGGATGAGTATTTCTAATTTTGTACCCCAAACCTACCTAAATTCTTCATCTTTAATCTAAACTCACTTGTCGAATGCAAGTTTGAGGCGTCGACCTGAAACGGGAGTCCAAATTGAACTCCATCAGTTTCCACAAGTCACATTCATCGCCGTGGCCGTGCTGGAAAAAATCGGAGGCCAATCAGATGAGTATTTCTAATTTTGAACCCCTAAACGTAAGTTCTTCATTTTTAATCTAAACTGCCTTGTCGAATGTAAGTTGAGACGTCGACCTCAAACCGGGAGTCCGAATTGAGCTCCGTCAGTTTCCACAAGTCACATTCATCACCCTGGCCGTGCTGTAAAAAATCGGAGGCCAATCGGATGAGTATTTCTAATTTTTAACCCCGAACCTACATAAATTCTTCATCTTTAATCTAAACTGACTTGTCGAATGCAAGTTTGAGGTGTCAACCTCAAACCGGGAGTCCGAATTGAACTCCATCAGTTTCCACAAGTCACATTCATCGCCGTGGCCGTGCTGGAAAAAACCGGAGGCCATCAGATGAGTATTTCTAATTTTGAACCCTAAACGTAAGTTCTTTATTTTCAATCTAAACTGACTTGTCGAATGTAAGTTTGAGACGTCGACCTCAAACCGGAGTCCGAATTGAGCTCCGTCAGTTTCCACAAGTCACATTCATCACCCTGGCCGTGCTGAAAAAAACCGGAGGCCATCGGATGAGTATTTCTAATTTTGAACCCCTAAACGTAAGTTCTTCATTTTTAATCTAAACTGACTTGTCGAATGTAATTTGAGACGTCGACCTCAAACCGGAGTCCGAATTGAGCTCCGTCAGTTTCAACAAGTCACATTCATCACCCTGGCCGTGATGGAAAAAATCGAGGCCAATCGGATGAGTATTTCTAATTTTGAACCCCGAAACCTACCTAAATTCTTCATCTTTAATCTAAACTCACTTGTCGAATGCAAGTTTGAGGCGTCGACCTCAACCGGAGTCCGAATTGAACTCCATCAGTTTCCACAAGTCACATTCATCGCTGTGGCCGTGCTGGAAAAAACCGGAGGCCATCAGATGAGTATTTCTAATTTTGAACCTCTAAACGTAAGTTCTTCATTTTCAATCTAAACTGACTTGTCGAATGTAAGTTTGAGACGTCGACCTCAACCGGGAGTCCGAATTGAGCTCCGTCATTTCCACAAGTCACATTCATCACCCTGGCCGTGCTGGAAAAAACTGGAGGCCAATCGGATGAGTATTTCTAATTTTGAAACCCGAAACCTACCTAAATTCTTCATCTTTAATGTAAACTGACTTGTCGAATGCAAGTTTGAGGCGTCGACCTCAAACCGGGAGTCCGAATTGAACTCCATCAGTTTCCACAAGTCACATTCATCGCCGTGGCCGTGCTGGAAAAAACCGAAGGCCAATCAGATGAGTATTTCTAATTTTGAACCCCTAAACGTAAGTTCTTCATTTTTAATCTAAACTGACTTGTCGAATGTAAGTTTGAGACGTCGACCTCAAACCGGGAGTCCGAATTGAGCTCCGTCAGTTTCCACAAGTCACATTCATCACCCTGGCCGTGCTGGAAAAAATCTGAGGCCAATCGGATGAGTATTTCTAATTTTGAACCCCGAAACCTACCTAAATTCTTCATCTTTAATCTAGACTGACTTGTGAATGCAAGTTTGAGGCGTCGACCTCAAACTGGGAGTCCGAATGAACTCCATTAGTTTCCACAAGTCACATTCATCGCTGTGGCCGTGCTGGAAAAAACAGGAGGCCATCAGATGAGTATTTCTAATTTTGAACCCCTAAACGTAAGTTCTTCATTTTTAATCTAAACTGACTTGTCGAATATAAGTTTGAGACGTCGACCTCAAACTGGGAGTCCGAATTGAGCTCCGTCAGTTTCCACAAGTCACATTCATCACCCTGGCCGTGCTGGAAAAAACCGAAGGCCAATCGGATGAGTATTTCTAATTTTGAACCCCGAAACCTACCTAAATTCTTCATCTTTAATCTAAACTCACTTGTCGAATGCAAGTTGAGGCGTCGACCTCAAACCGGGAGTCCGAATTGAACTCCATCAGTTTCCACAAGTCACATTCATCGCCGTTGCCGTGCTGGAAAAAACCGGAGGCCAATCAGATGAGTATTTCTAATTTTGAACCCCTAAACGTAAGTTCTTCATTTTTAATCTAAACTGACTTGTCGAATGTAAGTTTGAGACGTCGTCCTCAAACCGGTCCGAATTGAGCTCCGTCAGTTTCCACAAGTCACATTCATCACCCTGGCCGTGCTGGAAAAAATCGGAGGCCAATCGGATGAGTATTTCTAATTTTGAACCCCGAAACCTACCTAAATTCTTCATCTTTAATCTAAACTGACTTGTCGAATGCAAGTTTGAGGCGTCGACCTCAAACCGGAGTCCGAATTGAACTCCATCAGTTTCCACAAGTCACATTCATCGCCTTGGCCGTGCTGGAAAAAACCGGAGGCCAATCAGATGAGTATTTCTAATTTTGAACCCCTAAACGTAAGTTCTTCATTTTTAATCTAAACTGACTTGTCGAATGTAAGTTTGAGACGTCGACCTCAAACCGGGAGTCCGAATTGAGCTCCGTCAGTTTCCACAAGTCACATTCATCACCCTGGCCGTGCTGGAAAAAATCGGAGGCCAATCGGATGAGTATTTCTAATTTTGAACCCCTAAACGTAAGTTCTTCATTTTTAATCTAAACTGACTTGTCGAATGTAGTTTGAGACGTCGACCTCAAACCGGAGTCCGAATTGAGCTCCGTCAGTTTCACACAAGTCACATTCATCACCCTGGCCATGATGGAAAAACCGGAGGCCAATCGGATGAGTATTTCTAATTTTGAAGCCCGAAAC
Organism: Colocasia esculenta; assembly: GCA_014218235.1. Lineage (NCBI taxonomy): Eukaryota > Viridiplantae > Streptophyta > Magnoliopsida > Alismatales > Araceae > Colocasia > Colocasia esculenta. The sequence goes on along the minus strand of CM024763.1, from coordinate 100,062,031 downwards.
CTACCTAAATTCTTCATCTTTAATCTAAACTGACTTGTCGAATGTAAGTTTGAGGCGTCGACCTCAAACCGGGAGTCCGAATTGAACTCCATCAGTTTCCACAAGTCACATTCATCGCCGTGGCCGTGCTGGAAAAAATCGGAGGCCAATCAGATGAGTATTTCTAATTTTGAACCCCTAAACGTAAGTTCTTCATTTTTAATCTAAACTGACTTGTCGAATGTAAGTTTGAGACGTCGACCTCAATCGGGAGTCTAAATTGAGCTCCATCAGTTTCCACAAGTCACATTCATCACCCTGGCCGTACTGGAAAAAATCAGAGGCCATCGGATGAGTATTTCTAATTTTGAACCCCAAACCTACCTAAATTCTTCATCTTAACGTAAATTAATCATTTTTAATGTAAACTGACTTGTTGATTGTATGTTTGAGGCGTCGAGCTAAAACCGGGAGTCCGAATTGAACTCCGTCAGTTTCCACAAGTCACATTCATCACCGTGGCCGTGCTGGAAAAAACCGGAGGCCAATCAGATGAGTATTTCTAATTTTGAACCCCTAAACGTAAGTTCTTCATTTTTAATCTAAACTGACTTGTTGAATGTAAGTTTGAGACGTCGACCTCAAACCGGGAGTCCGAATTGAGCTCCGTCAGTTTCCACAAGTCACATTCATCACCCTGGCCGTGCTGGAAAAAACTGGAGGCCAATCGGATGAGTATTTCTAATTTTGAAGCCCAAACCTACCTAAATTCTTCATCTTTAATCTAAACTGACTTGTCGAATGCAAGTTTGAGGCGTCGACCTCAACCGGGAGTCCGAATTGAACTCCATCATTTCCACAAGTCACATTCATCGTCGTGGCCGTGCTGGAAAAAACCGGAGGCCAATCAGATGAGTATTTCTAATTTTGAACACCTAAACGTAAGTTCTTCATTTTTAATCCAAACTATCTTGCTTAACAAAAATTGTGCGTCGATCAACCCAAATGAAAGTTAAAATAACTTGCCTGTGGAGGAGGTGCTGCCTTGGCGGAGGAGGTGGTGCCTGTGAGAAGGCCTGGGCGATAACTTGGGAGAGGGTCTAGGAGAGCTGGGCCTGTAGTGCGTCGGTCACCTGCATCTGCATCTGGGCAAGACGAGTCTCCATCGAATCCGCCAGACGAGACTCTAAGCCCGATATCCTACTGTCAATGAAGCCCATCAGCTGTCCTGAAGAAGTACCTGGAGTACCAACTCCTGCGTGGAATGCACTGGTCTGTGACCCTGAGCTGGATCCTCCAGATAACACCCGGCTCGTGTCGATGCTGTGCCCAAAACCATACACATGGCCTTTCTTTGGGGCCCCAGCTGCCGCAACCCATACCTCATGATCTAACGGTGGCTGCTCGTCCTCCCCGGCATACTTCTCCGTCATTTGTTCTCTGTATGACTCCTGCAAGAAAACAGAAAAAATGATAGTAGTTAATATTCATATTAATGTGAAAAATTAAATAGTGAATATCTTCTAAATACTTACTGCAACCACGCGGGCTCTATCGCTAATGTATGCATCCGTTCCTTTTTTCTTGTGTGTTCTATCAAACACCTCCGAAAATGTCAGCTGCCTTTTTAGCTCCTTCTCCTATTTCACAGAAAAAACATGACATAAATAAGTACCTTTATAAATAAAAGAGACCAAAATGGACAATTACTTACCATCTGGACTGATGGGTCGCAAAGAGACAGACCCACTACTATGCATGTTTGCTTCTGGATTGGCAGCCCGATTAACTTTCATTATTGAGGATGTCTGTTGCCATTTCTCTGCAGCCCAGATGTCGCAAAGAGTTTCCCAATATTCTCCCCTCATCCAACTGGGTGCCCGCTCCTTCCAAAGAGTCGGGTCTGCACTCTGAGAATGTCTCTCTGCATTTTTTCTCACGTTATACATCAAATGCTTGAAATTTGATCTTGCGGTCATCGTCCATACAATCGAGACCGCGCCTCGTCTGGACGACGCGTGAATCGATGCTGGCTCTATATACATAAGAGTTAGTTAACTGCATGTATGAATACGATAAGAATTAAATTACTGTGAAATTACATACCATGAACATCTGATACAAGTGCTCCTGGACCTCCATCGGGAAATCATTGAATCTATGAATAGGTCCAGGAAAGTGTGCTTGTAATGTTCTTGTGATAAATTGAGAAGCTTGAGCAGGCTCTATTTTATCACTGCAATGATGTAACTGCATAATGTCAAATTATGAACTAAATTCACCTCATTGCCCGTAAGAAATACATACGCGTTGATTACGTACCCATTAATCCAGACCTCCCGCAGAGTGCTCTCATAAAAACTACCTCCGCCCTCCTGCAGACTCACAGCATCCTCTGGCACCGAACATGGAAAAATTGAAGAACAACATGAGTAATGTACAAAAATACTAAATAATGACTACAGAAATATCCTAACATTTAATATACAAACCTAATGGTGCATCTGCAGAATGTGTAGAGTGACCTGAGCATGTGACATTTTAATGGCATCAGAATTAATGCGTACATGAAAGTATAACTTTAAATATACATACCAGCTGCTACAGGAGGAGACTCGAAGGTTGCACCAACAGCTGTAACTAGAATAGAAGGCATAAGTAATGAGGAAGATGAATGCACAATAAAAGTACATCTGCAAATATTATACATACCTGCGGGCACGGTAGGAGGAGCAGAAGGACTAACAACTGTAGCAATTCTAATAACATTAATAATATGTATATAGAGCCACTACAAAAATACTTGAAAATTGAAATATACATACCTGCAGGGGGAGGAGGTGTCCGCTCATCCGAAGGAGAAGCAGAAGCTGTAACAATTTGAATGGCATTAACACTACAGAAGTACACATAAATAATACACAAAGAAAAATACACACAGATGACTACATTAGAAAAATATACATACCAGATGCGACGAACAAAGCCCTCCCACGGCTGCCCCTCCAAGAACTGCTACCAGATCTAGCTCCACGAACCATATCTTCATAGAGAACATAAAATAATAATGTGTACTAGTCAATTGCTTATATTCAAAGTGAGCTACTTGACATATACTTTACAGTGTGAAAAAATTCTACCTTGTTTAATTGATATCCATTTCCTCCTCAGATGATGACGATATGTTCAATTCAACCCTATCTTCATCATCATCTTCACATTCATCACTGGTATACTCATCTTCCTCATCAGAACTTTCACATTCAATATCTGTACGACGAGCACTACTGTCTTCCATCTCACGTAGATCGACTTCTTCGACCTCATTTCCGTGAGACAAGGACATTGGTGCTTCAGATTCAGCTTCTCCAATATGAGTTGTCAACTCTACATTTTCGACAAAGTCTTCTTGAAAGATTCAGCACTGACCTCTACAGTGTCTGATCAGTCATGTCCAATTCATAATCAGAGAATAGTTTTGACTTAACTCTGCAAACTACCCACCAATCATTTCGTTCTTTGTTTGTAGATGATGGATAGCTTGTATAATACACTTGCTGGGCTTGTGTGGCTAAGATGAATGGCTCATAAGTATTCATTTTGACTTATGCTTAAGCTCGACAATCCATGCGTTGTGTCATTTCGAATGAATTCGGATCAAACCAATGACACTTGAACAAGAATATATGATTGTCTTGTCCTAGATATTGCAACTGTAGGATCTCCTCTACAATACCATAGTAGTCATACTCACTTTCATTGTATGTACTCCCTTTTACACATACGCCACTGTTCATGGTAGATTTATTCTGCCCATAGTCTTTTGTATGAAACCTATACCCATTAACAATAAATCCCACATAATTCTGTGCAATTTTGGATGGGCCGTAGGCTACCTGACGAACTCTTTCATCAGTAATTAAACTTCTTCAACTTGCGTGTAGAAAGGCTAGTTAAAAAGTGAAATGAATTTTTTTAAATACTCTTTGACGGTGTACACTTACGCGTTTTCTTAGCCATAAGGCCAATGACTTCTCTCGTTCTTTTTCAACCTCAAAATCAGTGAGATGTGGATTTCTTTGAATTAATTCTGAATCAAATTGTCTGCAATATGAATAGCAGACCACATTCAATAGGTAGAATAAAGGCAAAGAACTTACATATAAATTTAAATTGTGATATTAGTACTTACTCAACATAACATCTAGCTCGGAACAATTTAAAAGAATATATATCTCTGCGGCACATAACTCTCTGTCATCCCATTCGAGTTGAAGAATGTCCGAAGGCACGTCCAGGATGAGTAAATATTGAGAGTCGATTTGAACCCACAGATTCCCCCCCATCATCATTACGTGGAGGTTGTGTCCAACGAGTTTGAATGTCTGCTTCAAAGTACATTGAACAAAATTAGATATTTCCTCCATAATGTATGCCTCAGCAATAGAACCCTCCACTTTTGCTTTATTTCGGACTTTCATTTTGAGGTCATGCATACACCTACATCCACAATGTAAGAGACAATTAGAAAATCTATCGCTTATGTAAGGTGCAATTGTAAGAAGGAAACAATTAATATCATGCATATACCTCTCAAATGGATACATCCATCTATATTGTACTGGCCCTCCAACCTTTGCTTCATATGGTAGATGTACGAGTAAATGCTCCATTGAATCGAAGAAACCAGGTGGAAATATCTTCTCCAACTTGCATACAATGGTGACCACATTCTGTTCGATAGTTTGCACATCCTGAAGCCTGAGTTCTGATGCAGATAGAATCGTGAAAAATCGACTCAACTCAGATAACGCTCCCCATAGCGGCTTCGGCAAGATGTCACGAAATGCAATAGGTAGCAACCTTTGCATGAACACATGGCAGTCGTGACTCTTCATTCCATATATCTTCCCTCACTGACGTTGACAGAACGAGCAATATTTGACACATAACCGTCAGGAAATCTCAGCTGTTTCAGCACACTGACACACTTCCTTAACTTGTCCTCCTCCAAGCACATAAACTGCTTTTGTTTTACTTGATTTCCCATTTACTTCAACAATTTCTAACTCTGGACGTTTACAGAGCATGGACAAGTCCAAGCGTGCTTTCACATTGTCCTTTGTTTTACCTTGATATCCATAACTGTGTTGAATACATTATCAAAGACATTTTTCTCGATATGCATCACGTCTAGATTGTGCCGCACAAGAAGAGTCGACCAATAAGGTAGCTCCCAGAAAATGCTTTTCTTCACCCAGTTGTGCTCCTTCCCAAAACCTGAAAGGTGTCGGGTACTACCCATCTGTTTGTGTGATATCTGGTAAATTTTCAACACGTGCTGCCATATGATGACCGACAACCTCTCGAATATAACTTCATCTCGTTCCTTTCTGTTCTTTAGGAATGCATCTTTTGTGTTCTGAAAGGGTGATCAGCTGGTAAAAACTGACGATGGCAATCAAACCAGCAGGACTTCCCACCATGTTTAGTACAAACGATTTGGTATTATCCATACAATACGGACATGCTAGCCTCCCATGTGTGCTCCAACCAGATAGCATTCCATATGCAGGAAAATCACTTATAGTCCACATCAATGCCGCCCTCATGGTGAAATTTTGCTTTCTAGATGCATCATAAGTATTGACCCCCTCAGTCCATAATAATTTCAATTCATCAATCACGGTCTTAGATAGATGTCTATATTTTTTGTAGGACTCTTCGGACCAGGAATCAATAAGGACAGGAACAAATTCTCTCGCTTCATGCACATGCTCGGAGGAAGGTTGTATGGTGTCACGAACACTAGCCAGCTGGAGTAGGAAGCCACTGAACCTCCAAATGGATTAAATCCGTCAGTGCATAAACCCAAGCCTCACATTACGTGACTCCCTTGAGAAGATAGGATAAACATGGTTGAAATGAATCCAAGCTTCGCCATCTGCAGGATGAGTCATAATATCCATGTCCCGACGTACTCTTTCTGCATGCCACCTCATATGTCCAGCTGTCTTTGAAGACATATACATCCGCTGCAGCCTGGGTGTAAGGGGAAATATCGCAATGACGCATAAGGTATATCCTTTCCCCTAGAATTGACCCCTCTTTTAGGTTTAAATCTATCATGACGGCAAACTGAACAGGATATCATATCTGCATTCTCTTTGTCATACAACATACAATAATTAGACATGCATCTATTTTCACATATCCAAGTCCTAAATCATTCACCATCTTCTTGGCACGATAAAAATTTGGAGGCATCTTTTCATCTGAGGTAACATGCTCTTGATGATGAGGAGAGACGATCAAAGCAATTCTCAGAAATATGAAATTCAGATTTCAAGTTCAACAACTGTGACACCGCTGACAACCGAGTGTGCTTTTGACAACCATCCCACAATGGCTCATCAGCATCCTTAAGTAACTGATAGAATCTTTCGGCTCCCTTATTCGGCACGTCTTCAGCGTATACAGGATCCACATGTACACTGAATGCCGGACCAGCAGCATCTACAACCATATCCACGTACGTACTTGTGCCTTCCACATTACTAGGCTCGTGCGACCAGAAGTCCTCACCATGACATGTCCAATTCATATAACCTTCAACAAACCCTTTTCTGTATAAATGGCGTTGAACTTCCTGGGAAATTCCACTTCAAATTTTTACAAATCATACAAGGACATCGGATGCCACCTTGCCTGTCTACTTCTGCATTTGGATTCCCCAATGCAAACTGAACGAAATTCTCAACTCCGACCCTAAACTCCTGGGACACCACATGATCAACTATTCTGCGATACATCCATGAACGGTCTGAAGCCATTGTTGTCCTACCGCCCAAACAATATCAATAGACAAATAACTTTAAAATCAAAATCACACATCCTTCGACGCAACCGAAATGAATAGGAAGGATTTATTATTTAGATTATCACTTTTTACCCATCTGTGAATATTTGATCGCACTCAGATGACCATTTACTATGTGTGTATTATTTGCTGAAAATTTCGGCAACATCTCCCCCCACCTCTCCGATATACCAAAAATATTTATTGATTAAGATATTTTCTTAAACACTTACTAATAAGTGGTAAGAAATATTCTAAATCAATAAAGGTATATCAGAGAGGAGTGAGTAGACGCATCCGAATTTTCAACAAATAATACAAGCACATAGTAAATGACCACCTAACTGCGATCAAACATTCACAGACTGTCCAAACGGGACAATTCAAGACTTTGAGTTAGATATACACGTTCTCATCTTTGAAAATAAGACTCGTGCACATCAATCCCGAAGTCTTGAACGGAGGTTCATTGACACGGGCTTAACACGCTCTCGTGAAGTGTGTGCAATGTTAAATTGTTATGCATGCATAGATCAAATTTAAAAAACACAAATATGAAAAACAAAATCATACATGTGAACAAGTGCAATATTAAACATTTATATTAAAATAAGAAGTGCAATATTAATTATTAAAAGAAAGTAAACATTTAAACGTAAATAATCTAATGCCTAGAAGGAAGCATATGGGTTTCAATATATTGTTCATCTTTTCAACTCATGTTTATTACGCTATACATTGATGTAGTCCTAAATTCATGCCCGTTGGAGAACCATGTAATTTCTGGGGCACCTTACACTTAAATCATGTAATTTTCTGCATGTTAACTTTTTACAAGTGTGTGTAGAAGTTTTAGCATTTACTTCTTTCGTTCTTAATGGATCTGATGTAGTGAATGTGTTCATTGCTACATGGTAAATGCATCTTGAGTGTAGAATAGAAACTCTTCAGGTGCACCAAAATTTTATGTCAGCTACATTAATGGTTTTGTCCCTTTGGTGTCTGTCATAAACTAAGGTAACAACAAGCTTGTCTAATTTAATGGAAGAATCTACAATAATGGTGAAACCCTAGTCTCAGGTTTATTTTAGTGGCTTCTTGAAACGCAAGTGTTAAAACCTTGTACATTAATTTCTCCTAGTTGTACTTGCTTGCTCTTTATTTCTAGCTGTCTGTGTTGCCTTTCTGATATAAAGTCGTGAGATGTTTTTCCTTTTGACTTCTGTGCATCAGAGAAAAGAGCTCTGCAAACTTCCTGAGAAATTGGAACAACACAAGAAGAATCTTTTGGATACAAATTGCAAGTCGGAAAAAGTTCTTATCAAGCCTTCCCTCACACTTGAAAGCTCTCAAGAAGGCATCTTTACCAGTACAACAACAGTTGGGGGTTTTGCATACTAACAAGCTAAAACTGAATCGTGCAGCAGAGTTACTACGCACTGCCTCCCCTTTATGTTATTTTCTTACAGTTGTTATCCCAGAAAGAGGCCTCTGGGGACAATATAGAACTGAAGTTCAAGGAAGCATCAAGGAAGCTCAAGCTTTTGCCCAAGAGCAAGCAAACAAAGATGCCGGTATGTTAATATATTTTTGGAAACTTACATCCTTTCAAAGTCATCATATAGGATGATATGATGTCAATGTCAAATCTCTTTCTCCACCATCATACTGGGAAAACTAATGCAATTAACTTGCACTTCACCTTATCTACAGCATTCATGGAGTCATCAGTAGACGCTTTTTTATTCTTGTTGATCTATAGATAATTAACTTATCATCCATGCTTATAACCAGTAACCACAAGGTGATGTGGAAAAAGAACTAGCAGATGTTTAAAAGTCTGTCATTGCTGAATCCACTACATGTTCTATCAGTCATGTGGTTTCACTCACGATCAAGAGACAAGGCAACAACATTCTTGGTCTGGTATATCTTTTGTTTTGTGTCCGGGGGGTGTTCACAGGTCGGGGTGGGAGGGGGGTCTTCACCAGAATCACCCCCCTGCGACTATCGAAGACACCCCCTCCTCTCATCGGAATCCCCCCCTGCATGTGCCGGAAGTGCCCCCCCACCCTCCCTCCCACTGGAATCCCCCCCCCTTCTGGGTCCAGCAAGTCGGGGTGTGAGGGCGGTCTTCACCGGAATCACCCCCTGCGACTGTCGGAAGACACCCCCCCTCTCATCGGAATCCCCCCTGCAGTGCCGGAAGTGCCCCCCCCCCCCCACCCTCCCTCCCATCAGAATCCCCCCCTTCTGGGTCCAGCAGCCCCCCCCCCTCACCCCTCCCTCCCTTCTGTCTCCTCCCACCGTCCCCCTAGACCCCTACCTCCCCTCCGTCTCCTCCCCGCCCCATCGTCTCCCCCCCCCCCCCCCAAAACCCCTCTCCCCCCCCCCCACTGTCTCGCCCCATCCCCCTCGGTCAGTCCCCCCCCCCTTCTGGTCCAGCCCCCCCTCACATCACCCTCCCTCCATCTCCTCCCACTGCGACATCCACGGTCCTCTCACTAGAGAGAAATAGAAAGAGAGAGAGAGCAAACACACAACACATACTACGCACAGAGAGAGAGAGAGCCTACCGGCGGCGATGAGGTGGAGCTCCGACAGCGTCCAGGCGGCGGCGTCTCGGCAGTGGCGGTGGAGCTCTGACGGCGTCCTAGAAGCTGCGTGTCGGCGGCGGTGTCTCGGCAGTGGCGGTGGAGCTCCGACGGTGTCCTAGCAGCTGCGTCTCGGCGGCGGTGTCTCGGCAGCAGCGTGGCGACAGAAGAGAGAAGAGAGAAAGCGCGAGAGATGAAAAAAGGAGCGGGAATAAAAGGAAAAGGGCCCAAATCAGCGACCGAATTGTCACTGTATTTATTTCGGTCCCTAAAACCGCATTAATCTGCGACCGAAGCAATTCAGTCACCATTCGGTCTCAGAAATAGAGACCGAATTGTGAACCGAATTACTTCGATCACAATAATTTTATTTGAAAGCAGGTATTAGTGACCGAATTCTTATTGGTCACAATTCGGTCTCTATATTTGAGACCAAAAAATTCGGTCCCTATTCGGTCCCTATTCAGGGACCGAATAGGGACCGAAATGATTCGGTCTCTATTTGGGACCGAATTATTTCGGTCTCAATTCGGTCCCTATTTAGGGACGAATTGAGACCGAAATAATTCGTCTCTATATTTGAGACTGAAATTTTCAGTCTCTATTCGGTCCCTATTTTGGGACCGAATAGGGACCGAAAATTTCGGTCTCTAAATCGGTCTCTATATGCACTTTTTCTTGTAGTGCGAGAAGCCCAATATCCAAGATGGATCTCCAACGTGGTCCTCATACGCAAGGCCAACGGAAATGGCGTGTGTGCGTGGATTACAAAGATCTCAATAAAGCACGCCCAAGGCAACTTCCACCTTCCGCGCATTGATCAGCTGGTGGACGCTACTTCCGGACATGACTTCTCAGCTTTTTGGATGCCTACTCTGGTTACCACCATATCAGCATGCATCCCCCGGATCAAGACGCCACGACTTCGTTACAGACCTAGGCTTATACTGTTTCACCAGAATGCCTTTTGGTCTGAAGAATGCAGGCGCGACTTACCAGCGGCTGGTTACCAAGATGTTCGAGCATAGATGGGCGCAACATGGAGGTCTATGTTGATGACATGCTGGTCAAGACACTTCCGAGTACTGACCACATTCCGACCTCCAGGAAACTTTCGCAACTCTGCGAAGGTATAATGAGCTCATCCCGCCAATTGCGCATTTGGTGTTCGGTCGGGTAAGTTCCTCGGGTTCCTCGTATCAAACAGGAGATAGAGGCAAACCTGGAAAAAATCCAAGCCGTACTTGAGATGAGTAGCCCAAAGACAGTGTGCGACGTCCAACGCCTGACGCCCCGCCTTGCGGCACTGAACCGGTTCATGTCCCGAGCAGCAGAAAGAAGTTTTAACTTCTTCAAGTTGCTCCGAGGCCCTAAAAGCGCCTCAAGCAAGGGGGGCAAGTACGGTGGCCTGATGAGTGCGAAGCCGCCTTCACCAGCTGAAGGCATTTTGGCAGCCCCTCCTGTTCTCTCAAGCCTGTGCTCGGAGAACCTCTGTTCGTGTACCTTTCGGTCACCAAACACTCCATCAGTGCGGTCTTGATCAGAGAAGTAGGAGTGGCGCAGCATCCTGTATACTACATCAGCAGGGTCCTCCAAGAAGCTGAAAGGAGGTACCCCAGAGCAGAAAAACTCGCCCTTGCTCTCGTCACAGCTGCTCGGAAGCCTTAGGCCCTATATTCAGTGCAGGCCATTCCGTTACAGTTTTTAACCGATCAGCCGCGATGCCGCAGCGTCCATCTTCAGCGTTCGGAGGCTTCCAGCAGGTTGGTAAGTGGGCGTAGAGCTTGGTGAGTTCGACATCAGCTTTCAACCGAGGACGGCTATCAAAGCGCAGGCACTGGCGGACTTCGTGGCGGAATGTACCCTTCCGGCCGAGCAGGATCCACCGTTGGCAGACGAGCCCCCAGGGAGCTTTATGTTGATGGATCCTCTTGTGTCACCGGAAGTGGGGCAGGTTTGGTCCTCACCTCCCCAGAGGGGTTAGAGTTCCAATACCCCTCCGTTTCCACTTTCCGGCCTCCAACAACGTGGCCGAATACGAAGCTTTGTTGTCCGGTATCCGAATGGCTAGGCACCTTGGAGCCGTTCGGCTTAGAGTCTTAGTGACTCTCAATGGTTGCCAACCAGGTGGGCGGACAGTTCGGAGCGAGGGAACCCCGCATGCTCAATACCTCCAACAGGTCAAGAGCTAGACAGAGGGCCTTGTATACTTCGAAGTTATACATGTCCCACGGGAGAAGAATGCGCGAGCTGATGCACTGGCCAAACTGGCATCTTCAGGTGACATCGCCCCTTCCCGCTTCGTGTTTATTGAAGAGCTCGCTTACCGAGCACGAGGTAGATGTAGCCGCCATAGAAACTGGCCCACCAACTCCGAGTTGGGTGGACCCTCTCTTGGCGTACTTACTCCGGGGTGAGCTTCCGCCCAAACAGGCGAAGCTCGGAAAGTTAGGATGCGTTCTCAACACTTCACCCTCGTAGAAGGCAAGCTGTACGACGGTCCCTTGCAAGACCTCTTCTACGTTGCCTCAATCCTGGGAGGCCCTTGCGGCCACAGAAGAAGTTCACGAGGGACTGTGCGGAAGCCACCTGGGGGGCAGAACGCTGTCACGCAGCATCATCCGAGCAGGGTTCTGGTGGCCTTCTCTTCAGAAGGATTGCATGTCCTTTGTCAGGAAATGTCCAGAATGCCAAAAGTTCGGAGAACTTATCAAGCAGCTTTCCGAACAGCTTCACAGCCTGTTCGAGCCGCGCCCTTTCGCCAGATGGGGCATTGATATCCTGGGTCCCTTCTCAGAGGCCCAGGGGCGGAAGAAGTTTCTGTTCGTAGCCATCGATTACTTCACCAAATGGATCGAGGCCGAACCCGTTGCCACAATCACCGAACAAGCTGCATGGAAGTTCGTCTGGAAGAATCTTGTCTGCAGGTTTGGCGTCCCAAGGGTGATCACCTCTGACAACAGGAGCAGTTCGATAGCACCTTCTTCAAGCAGAAATGCGCCGAGCTCGGGAGTTACAACCACTTCACGTCCGTGGCGCATCCTCAGGCAAACGTTTGGGTCGAAAACGCCAACCGAACACTGCTGCACGGGATTCGCACGAGAGTGGAGGCTGCAGGTGGATCATGGATTGACGAGCTCCCTAATGTCCTTTGGTGTCACCGAACGACTGCTCGGGTAGCTACAGGCGAAACACCTTTCCACTTGGCCTACGGCTCAGAAGCAGTACCTTTGGATGTAGCCCTTCCAACCATCCGAACAACCACTTCGATGAAGCCGCCAATAATCGTGCTCTTCGAGAAAACTTGGACATGCTTGGCGAACGACAAAGCGACGCCGGCATTCACCTCGTTTCTTATCAGCAACGACTCGCACAGTACTACAATGCGCGAGTTTGGGAAAGGCGGTTCACTGTGGGAGATTTGTTCTTGCGCCGCTGTTCGGCTTCGGATCCCCGAAGAGCAGTTGGAAAACTTGCCATCAAATGGGAAGGACCTTATCAGGTCACCCATGTCCTCGGAAAAGGCTCATATAAGCTACTACGAATAGTGGCGAAGCCATACCAAGTACTTGGCATGTCTCTAATCTTAAGGCTTATTATTTATAAAAGCCTTCTCTCAGCATCCTACCTCTCTCCTCCCTGTTCCTGTTATTTCATAAGCATTTGGCATACACACCTGATCGGAATCTTCTTTACGGTTCCCAACGATCTGCGTCTTACATGCAACACTTATGAAGCTAACGGACTCCGATCCGAAGGACAGCCAACAAAAGGGGGAAGATAGAGAAAGTGAAGCTACAAGACAATCTCATGAGCAGAAGATTTCATTTACAAAAAGTTTTGTTCTTACAAGTAGGCCCTTCTTGGCCGCGGTTACAAAAAGAGGGTATAAGGAGGATATGGAGCAGAGAAAGCTAAGGAGCCTGTTCGGAGGGCCAGCACCTTCATCTGAAGAAGGCATCCGCCCAGACTGGAATTGCGCGAAGCGCACATCATCCAAGCGGGCATCATTGGTGCGACGCCGGCACTCCTGAACAGCGGCCTCGAAAGCTTCTCGGGCGCGCTCGACCCAGGATAAATGCTCTCCGAAGTCCCTCCCGGCATTAAGACCCACTCTATAGCAGCGGCCCCATACTGCTCCATTCCTCCTTATAGTCCGATCCGGCCTTGTAATCCGTCACGGCGCGGACCCCAGCATCTGAGACAACCTTGGCCAGAGCATCCTTCTCGGCTCGGACCACGGCAACATTCAGCTCCGAAGCTTGAAGGGCAGTTTTGAGGTTTTTCACCTCCTCCTCCAAATCAGCCTCGCGAGCCTTATGTCTCGCTGTAAGGTCCTTGCAGAAAGCCGACTGCGCTTCGTACAGGTATTTCTGCTTCCGGGACCGAGCAGCCAGAGCCTTCAGAATGCCCAGCGATGTGGATATTCCGTCCAAAAGAGCCTCCAGATCGATGTTGCTTGCCACATCATCATCCTGGTTCTCGGGATGATTTCTTCTGTTGGCATCTCCGGAGTCTTCTCGGCGGGAAGGTCCTGGCACCTTGCTAAGCGTTCAAGGTAGGAGGCAGTGGGGCTAGGGGGCAGCTTCCTTGGCGCATTCTCCATACGCCGAAGGGTCGCCTCCAACGCTGCCACAGAGGGATCTTCGGGAAGCCTCTTGAGCAGTGCTTCACTAAGGGGTCTTCGGTCGTCTTCGGACTCCTCAGCCCGAACACCGTCCCCAGCACCTGCAGCATCCGCCCCAGTATCTTCGACTACCTTGGAGGTTGCATTTACAATAGCACCACCTCGGTGGGGGGCATGGGGGGCAGGATACCCCCAAGGGTAGTAGCAACCTCTTCGGACGTCCCCGTTCGCGCAGCACTTTTTCAGTGGCCCCTTTAGCAGGAACCACCTCCTGTCCTTCGGACGGAGCTGCGCTTGGCGCCGGAGCTATAGCGCTACTGGCTACCACTCCAACAGGGGCGGAAATTGTCATTGCAGCAGTGTCCTCCTCCCGTCGAGCAGGAGACGCCGCAATCTCTACACTCCTCCTAGAAGAAGCCTCCGCGGTGTTGCTGGTAGCACCGTGCTCGGCACCACCAACGTTGGAAGCACCGGAGGGCTCCCTATCCTTCGAGCAGGTGGAGCCCCTGGCCTCTCCTTCAGCAGAGCTCTCGGACCCCTCGCTTACAAAAATGAGCCCCAGCTCGGTCGTCATCTTCTGCGCGACCTCGGGGCGCGTCGCGGAGGCCACCTGTGGCACTCCCTGATCGGCCGATTCTACGGCCCTACTCCTTCTACGCAGCAACAATTGCGCTTCCTCTTCTTCTTCAGTCCCCTCCTCGGCACGTGGAGGGGTAGCTTGGACTGTCTTCTTCCGCTTCCCAGCACGGAGTTCTTCCGCCTCCTCCGCGCTCTCTTCGAACAGAGCCGATCTCTTCTTTGCAGAAGCGGAAGGCCGGCTCGCTCCGTCACCCTCCGCTGGAGAGGCCTGAGCTCCAGCCGGAACCACCTCTTTGGTGGCCTTCTTCTTCAGGCGAATCTTCCCAGGCCCCTTTTCAGGAGCCTGTGCCTTGGCTGGGCTCCCCCTAGTTGGCGAGGCAGCAACGAGCCCGTTGTTACCGCGGCGCCAACCCTCACTGCAGAGGGAACCCGGACAATGGCGGCGACATCATCGCCTTCATACACCATGCGCCAAGACAGGGATCTGTTCGGCAAAGTCTTCATTCGCCTCCTGATCCCTTCCGGCCTCCAGCTCTGCGGCCGCTGTGCGCAAAGAAAGCAAGAAGAAGAAAAGTTAGCAGGAGGACACAAAAACCTAAGAGTAAACAACCGAGAGGTCGTATACTTACTCCATGGTTTGTTCAACCCGTACTTGACGAGCGTGTACTCAGTCACGTATCCTTCTCCGTTCTGAACACCAGTTTGGAGAAGCTTATCCAATGCCCTCGCCTCGTCCTGGATCAGCTTCGGAAAGCTATCCTTCCGTGCTGGGCAGACGACAGTGGGGAATCCCCACTCAGCACCACTCCGGTGGCGCACAAAAAGTAGCCTGTCCATCCAACCCTTGTTGTTGGAATACTTGTTGGACAGTCCGATGTGCATCCGGTCTGTTCGGTGTTTGGCGTAGTAAACGTTTGCTCCTGACGCCCGCGAAGCAGACAACTTGAAATGAGCTCGAAAAACATCCGCCGAGCCCCGGATCTCTTTGATCTTGCAGATAACATCGAAGATACAGATGTATCTCCAGGTGTTGGGCGTCAGTTGTATCGGCGAAACGCCCTAGCAGTTCAGGAGCGCCTTCGCCACCTCCGGCAGCGCAGCCGGAAGCCTGCCTCCCGGTGATCCACGGAGAGGAGCAACAGCCTGGTTTGTTCACCAGGATTGAGTCACTTTCCTTGGCATCGATGATTTCATACTCGTCCCCGATCCTGAAGCGCTCGCGAAGCCCGCTGTAGTGGCGGCACCGTGGTCCGCTAGACGCCGCGACGGACACTCCGCTCGCTCTGGCAGTGGCTTTCCCTTTGCTCGCCATCACTGGAAGGATTGCAGGAAGCGACGACGGTGCAAGGGGACGAAGGAGAAGATGGAAAGAGGGGAAGGCAAGAAAAAACGAAAGTTACAAGGCTGGAAGGTTTTTGGGAGGCGTAGCTCCCGCCTTCGTCTCTTCCCCTCCTTATAAGGAAAAGGAGGGAACGAAATTCGAGGCGGGCCCTGAAACGCCGCTCCTTCCCATTTTTGAAAGTGCCCCTTCGGGTGCAGCGTTGGCGACCACCCGAACGCAGCGGCGGCACCTCAGGCATGGCGCGCTTTGCACCGATCATGATGGGTTAGCCGCCTTCCAAGGCTCCCAGCGGCGGCACCCCGCAACGGACCATCGCATTAAATGTGGAGGTGACGCCCTCGAAGCGCTCGTCTCACCGAGCCACTCGAGAGCGTGGGGGCAAGTGTGGTGGCTAAATCTGACCACCTAGTCCCATGATGGCCCACTACGGCCCTCGCATGTCCTGTCAGCAAATGGCCCCATCTCAACGGGCCACGTCCTTTTCAAGACGGTTTCAAGATCTCCAAGGTACCGCCCCCCTTTGATCGGACACTGTCAAGCTTCGCGGCGGTATATCCCTGAGCAGGTCATCTGCCCTTCCACACCGAACAATTGCGGAGGGGTTCCGAACAGGAACAGTAACCCTGCTGCACGGAACAACCCTGGATATCACCGAACAGCATGTTCGAGCCCCTATGTGGGTCACCTGCTCGGAAAGTATTTCCAAAGGGTGCCGAGCAGGTTCTCTAGATCACGGCGTGGTTGTAACCGTCCCAGGGCACGTACTCCACCATCAAGAGGCACTAACTGCCTGGCATCCCAACGGGCACCTGAGCGCATAACTCCTCCCGTTATGCGTGCCCATCAAGACGCCTTTTCAGGCACGATCTACCAACGTTACGCACGTTGGCCTTGGCACCAACGCCTATAAAAGCACAGGTACAGTACCATGCAAGGTATGTTCTCTCTGACGCGAATACGTTTCCACATTCCGAAACCCCCTGCCTTGTAAGCTCTCCACTGACTTAGGCATCGGAGGGTTTCCCCGGTCTTCACCGGGCCCCCCTGATCCTCTTCTGGTCTTGCAGGTTCTCGTCCTCACCGGCGATCGTCTTCCCTACTCTCTCTAGTGGAGGCCCGTTTGGTTCCGGCCCAAACAGGATTATACCACCACATTTGGCGCCGTCTGTGGGAATCGACGCAGCCATGGCCCGAGGACGATCCTCATACCAGAACGTAGGAAGCAGGGCGACGAGGTCCCGTCAGTCGCGAGGGGACTCTCGCCGCCGATCCCCCCTTAGGGTCGTCGCCATCGCCCCCGCCAGCGCTAATCACGACGCCCCAGCACCAACGACTGCTGCACCCGCAATTGCCCTCAAAATTTTATCCGTCATTTTAGACATGCAACACAACATGATCCAGATGTTAACATGGGGATTAACTTATCAAGAAAAGTTTTATAGCTTGGATTCATGAAATACCCGATAACTCCATTCGTCCGAAGAATAATATCCTATATATGATTGCTGGATGGTTCGATTCACCTTAGATAATAGAACATAATACAAAGTCAGAACATGCAACCAAGCCATCAACTAACTTGGCCATTAAAAGTACCAAAACCTTCTGATATTCATATAATATATTGGCTAAGTTTGCCTTCGGAGAAAGCTTAAGTTTCCTTTCCCAACCCCTATTGCCCATAAGGAGTGACTCACTTGATTGAATATTTTGTCGTGCATTTAGAGGTCAGAAGTTCTACTTCTAATAATAACAAATTTACAAGAATATTTAAGAAAAATTTCTATGGATATTACCAAGGATTTGACCCCCACAATTGTAATAGATTAGTACTTAATAAATAATTTTTAATTTTTTTTACTATTTTCACTTCCTTGTGATGTCCAGAGAGTTTTATATTAGCATGTTTTAGAAGAAACTTTACCATGTGGTTGGAAAATTTTTAGTATGTGTAGCTTCATCTCTGGGATAAAAAACTCCTCAAAATTTGATTGATTTGGATCTAGACAGGAGGAAACATAATTAGTTTGAGCATGAAGTTTGAGTAATAAGATAAAAAGAATGCACAATTCCACTAATTTGCATAAAGAGAGGTATCAAAAACTTAAGCAGAAGTTGGAGTAATAAGAAAAATAATTGACTGTGCATACAATCTTGTGTCTTATATATTTTGTTGGGAAAAGGGGCGCTGGTGCAATGGTGTTGGCGTGACTACGCTGACGTGAGTGGGCTCACGCATGCAACTGGAGGTGCCCCCTATAGTTGGGGGCATGGTTTGGCGGATCGAATCGGATCGGCCCGATTCTCCCGAATCGGGGCGAATCATGAAAAACCTGATTCTCGATTCCATCGATTCAGTCCGATTCGCCTCATATATATAATATTAGTAATATATATTATATATTATAAATATCATATATATGATATATTATATATATATAATATATATTATACCCATGAGAATCGATCCGATCGGATCGATTCGGTCGATTCGGGGGGAATCGAATCGGATCAAGAAAAATCCGATTCGCCTCTCGATTCCGATCTGGCAAACCTTGGTTGGGGGAACCCCTTTTCTCTGTCTGTGTGTTTTCTTTGTCTTCTTCCTTTCTCTACTTCGTTCACCGTTGCTTGTGTCCCTCAAGGTTGAGGGGGCGCTCCCCTATTTGGTATAGGGATAAAAACAATGAGGATAGGGATATGCCATCCCTTGTACCATATCCTATCCCATGTCATTTGGTATAGTTAAGAATAAGAAAAGAGGATATCATTAAAATGTGTTTGGTACAAAAGAGGATAAGAACACTACAAGAAATTGCGGGATTTCCGACGGACAGAATCCGTCGGAAATCCGACGGTAATTCGTCGGAATAGAGACTTCCGACAGCTTTCCATCGAACGGTTGTCGGGACTGATCCGTCGGAAACAACTGTCAGAAATTACCGACGAAAAAACATTCCGTCGGAAATTTTTTCGAAATACCGACAGAAAATATCTGTCGAAAATGGGTCGACAGTTTCCGACGGAAACCGTCGGAAAGATGTGTCGAAAATTTGTAAGTATTAACTGATGGACCATTCCGTCGACATTTCTGTCGGTAAATTCCGACTAAAAAATCCGTCGGAAAAATCCATGAGAACTTTAGACAGAAATGCCGATGGATTTTTCCGTCAGTAATATCTATTTTCCGACGGAATACTATCTGTCGGAAATTCCGCCGGAAAGTTCTGTAATTTTTTTTTAAATAGAGAAATAACAATGATTTCAAACCTACTACAATATTCATAAATTTCACAAATATCACAATCAACATAATATAACAAATGTAAAATCATACATAATAATAAATACAAAAAAAGGACAGATCTGCATGATGTCTGCTGTCCCAGCCTCGTGATCGTCAGGTGCCGGAGGTGAATCCTATATTAAAAAATAATAATATGAGAAACATTAATAAAAATTAATATACATACATTATTTCAAAAATTAAATTTAAAATATGTGATTATTTCTCAAGTTGAATTGAATATTTTTAGATCCGTCGTTTCTTAGGTTTTTTTTAGATCCGTCATTTCAACCCCAACCCAATTCGGGAATCCAAATCGGATTCCGTCAGTTCGCCACACGTCACTTTTACCCACCGGTCATGTCGATGTGAATGGCACGCCGATCAGATCCCTATTTGGGATTTGGGACCCCGGGTTGTGTGTTTTGACCCTTTAGACTCAGGTTTTTTTTAGATTTGTCATTTCAATGCCCAACCCAATCTGGGAATCCAAATTGGATTCCGTCAATTCACACACATCAATTGAACCCACCCGGTCGTGTCGGAGTAAACGACACGCTGATCAGATCCCTATTTGGGATTTTCGACTCTCGGGTTGTTGGTTTTTTAGATCCGTCATTTCAACGCCGAACCCAATCCGGGAATCAAAATTGGATTCCGTCAATTCTCACACGTCACTTTAACCCACCCGGTCGTGTCAGAGCGAACGACACACCGATCAGATCCCCATTTGGGATTTTCGACCCCCAGTTGTGTGTTTTAATCTTTTAGACTTGGGTTTTTTTAGAT
Source organism: Colocasia esculenta (assembly GCA_014218235.1). Lineage (NCBI taxonomy): Eukaryota > Viridiplantae > Streptophyta > Magnoliopsida > Alismatales > Araceae > Colocasia > Colocasia esculenta. Next base: position 100,041,976 of record CM024763.1, on the reverse strand, counting down.
CTGTCATTTCAACGCCCAACCCATTCCGGGAATCCAAATTGATTCCATCAGTTCGCACACGTCACTTTAACCTACCCAGTCGTGTCGGAGCAAACGACACACCGATCGGATGCCTATTGGGGTTTTGGACCGCCGGGTTGTGTGTTTTGACCCTTTCGACTCATGTTTTTTTTAGATCCGTCATTTCAACGCCGAACCCAATCTAGGAATCCAAATTGGATTCCGTCAGTTCGCACACGTCACTTTCACCTACCCGGTCGTGCCCTCTGACCCTAGCCTCATATGGTAAATGGATGATCAGGTGCTCCATTGAATCAAAGAATGTTGGAGGAAATATCTCTCTAATCTACAAACTGTCTATATTATATTTTGCTCCATATTTTGCAAGTCATGAAGTCTGAGTTCTGATGCAGATAAAATTCTGAAGAATTGACTCAGCTCAGTCATTGCTCCCCATATTTGCTCGGCAACAACTCACGAAAAGCAAGTGGCATCAGTCTTTACATGAAAACATGGCAGTCATGACTCTTCATTCGTATATTTCCCTCGTTGACATTACACAATGGGAAATATTGGAGACAATCCATCTGAAAATCTCAATTGCTTCAACCATTGCAACACTTCCTTAATCTGTCTAGCACCAAGCACATATGAAGTTTAGGTTGCACCACTTTTCCACTAACATGCTGCAGCTTTAGTTCTGGACGTCTGCAAAGTACTTTCAAAGCCATTCGTGCCTTGACGTTATCCTTCATTTTACCTTTGACATCTATAACTGTGTTGAACACATTATCAAAAACATTCTTCTCTATATGCATGACGTCTAGGTTATGTTGTATCAAAAGTGTTGACCAATAAGGCAATTCCCAAAATATGCTTTGCTTCACCCAATTGTGATCCTTCCCAAAGCCGGGATTTGTGGGTACTACCAGCCAGTTGTGATACAGTCGGTAAGTTCTGGACCTGCCTCGCCATGTTTCCACCAGACACCCGTTCCATATCTACCTCCTCCATCACAATTGTATTTTCATAAAGAATCATTTTGCTTTTGAAGGATGGTCACTCGATAGAAACCGACGATGACAATCGAACCAACATGATTTTCCCCCAGATTTCATACGATGATTTAGAATCCTCCATGCAATAAGGACATGCCAACCTCCCATGTGTGCTCCAGCCAGATAACATGTCGTACGCTGGGAAGTCACTTATTGTCCACATTAATGCACCCTTCAAATTGAAATTCTGTTTTCTGGATGCATCATAAGAAAGAACCCCATCTGACCATAACAATTTTAGTTCATCAATCAACAGTCTAAGATATATGTCTTTATTTTTTTCCTGGACTTTTTGGATCCGGAATCAGCAATGAAAGGAACAGATTCTCACGCTTCATGCACATGCCTGGCGGAAGGTTATACGGTGTTAGAAATACTGGCCAACATGAGTAAGATGCCACCGAGCCTCCGCGAATGGATTGAAACTGTATGTGCATAAACCCAGCCGCACGTTGCGTGGATCCCTTGAGAAGTAAGGATGAGTACGGCTAAAATGAGCCCAAGCTTCACCATCGACAGGATGACTCATTTCAAGATCACCACGACGGACTCTTTCCGCATGCCAAGTCATGTGTCAAGCTTTCTTTGGGGACATGAACAACCGCTGCAATCTAGGTGTGATCGGAAAGTACCGCAATGACTTATACGGAACATCCTTCTGCTTTGACTTGTCCCCTCTCTTAGGCTTGAATCTATCATGCTTACAAATACACATGATGTCTTATTTGCATCATCTTTGTAGTACACATACAGTGATTCGGACATGCATCAATTTTTATAAAACCAAGCCCCAGATCATTCACCATCTTCTTCGCATGGTAAAAATCAGCAGGTAACCTCTCTGATTGAGGAAGCATACTCTTGACGAGTAAGAGAAGCCGATCAAACAACTCTCGCTCATATGAAATTCAGATTTCAAATTCAGTAGCTGCGACACTGCAGACAACCGTGTATGCTTCTCATAACCATCCCATAATGGCTCATCAGCATCTCGAAGTAACTGATAAAATCTTTGAGCTGTATCATTCGGCACTTCTTCATTTGTTTGATCTTCATTAATATTGAACTCCAGACCAGCAGCATCGACAACCATGTCTACGTACGTACTTGTGGAGGCAAAGTAATTAGCTGGTGCAGATGACTGAATATTCAACTCACCATGAGACAACCATAACTCATAATGGGCAACAAATCCTCTCGTATATAAATGATGCTGCACATCCCATGTCGATATCCACTTTATGTTCTTACAAGCCGAACACGGACATCGAATGTTACCCATCGGATCAACTGTTACTGATGAATTACTCAATGCAAACTGAATAAAACTGTTGACTCTGTCTTTAAACTCCTCTGTCACAACTCCATTCACTATTCCATGGTACATCCATGACCGATTCTCAAAAGACATTTTCCTACACAGATTAAATGTCATGTCACGAGTTAAAATCCAACACACCCTCACATCGTTCGAGTAAGTCAAAATGAATAGGTAGGATATGTTATTTAGATTATCACTTTATACCCATCTGTGAATAATTGATCGCACTCAGATGACCATTTACTATGTGTTTGTATTATTTGCTGAAAATTTTGGCAGCATCTCCCCACACCTCTCCGATATACCAAAAATATTTATTGATTAAGATATTTTCTTAACACTTAATAATAAGTGGTTAAGAAAATATTCTAAATCAATAAAGGTATATCAGAGAGGAGTGAGTAGACGCACTCGAAATTTTCAACAAATAATACAACACATAGTAAATGACCACCTAACTGTGATCAACATTCACAGACTATCCAAAACGGACAATTCAAGACTTTGAGTTAGATATAAACGTTCTCATCATTGAAAATAAGACTTGTGCACATCAATCCCAAAGTCTTGAACAGGAAGGTTCATTGACACGGGCTTAACACGCTCTCGTGAGGTGTGTACAGTGATAAATTGCTATACATGCATATAGATCAAATTCAAAACCCACATAAATATGAAGGAATATGAAAACAAAATCATACATGTGAACAAGTGCAATATAAAACCAAATTCACACATACATGTACATGAATTACATTAATGTAAGAACTGCAATACTAATCAAGTGTATAAAATTACATATAAACCAGTGCAATAATAAGTAAATACATTAAAATAAGAAGTGTAATAATACTAATCATAACCTGAAAGGTGAACAATTAAGCGTAAACTAAACTAATGTCTAGAAGAAGAGTTTGTACTAATTTTTTTTTCCTAAATTGGGATGTATACCTTATTGGTATTTGTATTGGCTTCTTTACAAACGCATATCCCATGGCTAATAAGTGGTGTACGTAACATGTACACTTCTAAACTTATATTTTAATTATGACTCATATTGTAATTAGCAAATTGGACCCTTGACAAATGCTCTCTCTCTAGACCACTAAATTTTATGTAGGAAAACTATTGAAAGAAAAGAAGGGAGCTACTGAGCAAGCGTTCAGTGGCAAAGGAACTCATGCCTACTACGCACGAGTCTTACGTTAGGGCATGAGTTCCCCAAATGCATGCCGGCCGCTCCATGGGAGTAGTATTAATTTTTAATTTCTATAATGTCTCACAATTAATCTCTAGCCTCTGTAATTTCACTATTTAATATAAATTTAAATTTTAATTTTCCCCTTAGAAATAGGTTTATTTGGTAAGCTTTGTTTTTAGTTTGTTTTGGTAAGTTATTGTCTTCTAAATTAAACTTCAATTATAGGCTCTGAATGTGTATATTATGTAAACGTTGCTATGTAAGATAGACTCATTATAAGAGAGAGCTCAAGATTTTTGAGAAATACTTATTATCTATCTAGTCAGATAAAAAATGAGGGTATATATATATACATCTATATATAGACTACTTGCCTCACCACATTTATCTATTCACTGGGCACTTACTACACATATAGGTAGTAAATATTTTTGTAGGATTAATTTCTCTTTTCCCCTACGATAGTCTCCGAATAAATTATCAGAGGTGTATCCGAGGTAAGGGATAGTTTATGTTAAGATTTTAATTCGTGTCATTAATTAAGCAGCATAAAGTCTATAGTGATATGAGGAGCATCAAGTTAAATAACATGTCTTCATGTAGATAATCCTAACAACTCTAGGATCAAGTTTACTGACATGAAGTGTATCTTAAAGGACTAAGATGGTTGGCACATGCAAGCCAGACATATAAAGAATATATATACCATTTTTCCTAGATGTATGCATCATCTCTAAAGGATTAAAGTAATTAATCATAGAAACCATACTTCTTCTTAATTTCATAATATCAAAAGCAATGTACCATTAATAATATTGCAAGTATCCCTTAACTAGTGCTAACTACTATGTGATTTTTGGGCAGCACATGAACATCAACAACTCAAACAAATTAAAGGGAAAATAAAAGATGGAGCTTGGATTTCCTTTATATATAGAAAGCACCAAGATTTTGCTGGGAGGGGGGCCGACGGGGGTGGGGGGGCCTACGGAGGGGGAGGGGAGGGGGGCAACGGGGGTGGGGGGGCTACGAATGGGGGGGGGGCCGACGGGTGGGGGGGGGGTCGCCGAAGGGTGGGGGGCTATGGAGGGGGGGGGGAGGGGCCAAGAGGGTGGGGGGGGGGTCGCCGGAGGGTGGGGGGGCTACGGAGGGGGAGGGGAGGGGGGTAATAGTAGGGTGGGGGGGCTACGGATGGGAGGGGGGCCGACGGGTGGGGGGGGTGGGGGGTCACCGGAGGGGGTGGCGCGGGAGGGGAAGAGAGGGGGAGGGGGTCGCCGGAGGGGGTGGCGGGGGGGGTGGGGGGGAGGTCCACCGGAGGGGGGCGGGTCACCAGAGGGGAAGAGTGGGGGAGGGGGGGGATGGGTTTCGCGGGAGGATGTAATTTTTACCAATGGGACTTCCGACGGAAATATGTCTTCGGAATATCCGCGGTAATATTCCAGTACCGACGGATATGTCCGACAGAAATATTTTGTCAGAAGTTCCGACGGAGGACTTGTCGTCGGAATATCCGTCGGAATTACCGATTGAACTTATCCGTCGGTATACCGGCATTTTCTGTGGTGGAATGGGGATAATTTTATTGAAAATTTTCTAAATATTATTATATTTTTAATTTAAGTTTATGCATAATTTTTCTTTTCGATGAGGTCATTTCAAGATAATTCTTAAAAAAATATGCACCTAAGAACGATGTATCTTTGAACAAAAAATTTTGTGTTTGAAATCTTCACATAATCTTTATTATATTAAATTATAATTTGTTTATTAGTTTTAAGAAAATATATAATATATATTTAAACTAAAATCTTATTTATGTACTTATAGTGCATCTATGTACATAATAAATATTTATATTTAAATCAAAATTATATTTTTATTTTTTAATTAAAAGATATTTTTGATCATAGGTTGAACTTTTGTTTTGCATGTTTAAATATAAATTTTAAGGATAAACACTTTACAGAAGCACCTATGTGATCTCCAGAACATCTATCAACGTTAAATTTTAATTTAACTAGTGGAGAAAGCTCCCATGAACCGCCTTATACATGCTTGAATAACCTGTGTTATAAACATATTTTTGTTCATACATTATGAATCTGACTTGTTTCTCATTTAAACATACATAAACCTGTCAAACACCAATCACTGTTTGCAATTGTTATCGACACAAATCAATGCCAATCACCTATTTTCAAATAATGTCATTCATAAGCATATCACAATGTGGATGGAAAAAATAAAATGATAATTGTGAAAAACATAATTTGTATCAATTCCAATGTTCAACATCACCACATCTATCAAAAAAATATCCATTATTCAACATTCACAATCTATTTAACAACAGTGAAAATAA
>CM024763.1:99938863-100035934 GCA_014218235.1 Colocasia esculenta | reverse complement strand
GCTCTGCTAGCGCGCCAATCTGTCGGCGAGGACAGGCTTTCCCAGGAGATACCTGATAGGGTCCATTCTAGAAATCAAACTCACCTTATGAGCTAAGTAGTGCTTCAATTTCTGCACTACCCACACTAGCGCTGCACATGTTTTCTCCATTGTAGTGAGTTTGAGCTCAGAAGGATTAAGAGCCTAGATAGGTAATAGACTGCCCTCTCTTTTCCAGAGTCATCATGTTGTGCAAGGACAGCTCCTAGGGAGTCCTCAATAGTCGACAGATATAGGATTAACGGTTTCCTGGGACAGGCGCCTGCAGCACGGGCGGATTCATAAGATAGCACTTGAGTTCATCGAAGGCTTCTTGGCACTTAGCATTCCACTCAAATTTGGCTCCACCTCTTAATAGTTCATAGAATGGGTGACATCTTTGAGAGTGCTGAGATATGAATCTCCTTATGAACTGATTCTATCGCTGCTAGTAGCTGTGCCACACTGTCCTCGACAAACAAACGACTCACTAATGAAACAAGGTCTTGAAGGCCCTGCTCTTCTGCTTCTGCTTCTAATGCCGAAGTGTTGTTGTCCTCCCTAAATAGGAAACTCACTGCAGGGATTAAGTCTTCAGGATCTGATTCTTCTGCCTTCATCTCCGACTTCTTCTTCTTGCTGGGCCACTGGGCCTCTAGGATTTGATATGCTGACCTTGGTTCTTCTTGTACTGTGATTTTATATCCGGGCTGTATAGGTCCTCTGACAAAGTGGTCATATAATGTCCAGCTAAGAGGTCCAGGACTTGACTGTGAGGCAGATGAGAATATTGCCCATTCTGCGTATCCTAGACCATGCTTCGTAAATTTCTTTGTGCCAGTGACGGCTTTGGTCCACCCTTGGAGATGGGTTCCCAAACCTTTTCCTATCTGATAGCCAATCCTGAACATGATATCCCAGCCTTTGGCATTTTCTGACGTATGCTTTCTTATGGCTGCTAATGATGGAGACACAATCAGACGCTTGGAGGAGAAAGTGTAAGCCCATGGGTAATTATATCGAGCACCGAGATGACAGGCTTATTAGATGGCTAGACTGACAACATGATATTCTCTATAGCCTCCACAGTGTGAGTAGTTGCTGCACTTTTGACTTGACTATTTGCCCTTGAAAGGGGAATTTCAAACACTGATGAGCTGTGGAGGGCACTGCCCCTAATGCCTCGATCCAAGGGCGGCCTAGGATAGCATTGTAGGTGGGATCGATATCTAGCACATAAAAGTCCACAGTCATAACAAGTGGCCCTAATTCAGCCTGTAGAGAAATAAGGCCATGGCAGGCTTGCCGAGAGTTGTCATAAGCTGCCACCGTTGTAGGAGTGGGCTGCAAGCGGTGCTCCAAGATGTTACAAGCTCTCAAGGTGCTCAGCGGACATACATTAACAGAGGCCCCTTTATCGACCAATGCTGCATCAATGGCCACTTTGTTTATGGTAAGGGTTACACACAAGGGCATTCTTCTAGCCTCAGGAGGGGCTAACTCACCATACGAAAAGGTAATTGTCGGTCCTTTATTGACAATAGAGAGCACGGAAGGCAGGTTGTTAGGGTTCATGTCTACACTTACCATTACCCTTTGCAAGAATGCTCTCAGGGCATCTTGATGGGTGTGTGGCCTCTTGATTAACTCAAGGATGGAGATTTTTTCTGGAGTTTGGTCCAAGTGCTTCAAAATGTCATACTGAGTTCCCGGAATCGGATCTGACTCATCGACATCCTGTTGCTACTGCTGACTGTTGGAGGGTTGGGTTTGCTGACCCGACATAGACTTGGATTCATTTGGGTACATCCGGTGAAACATACGCCTGCTCCACAGGGCAAAGTTATGGTGGAGTGGAGGAGGAGTGGTGTCAAGGATGGAAGGGTTGGGTAATAGTGGCATTGGCGTAAGGGAGAATGGGTTGCTGATAGGCGAAGGGACAACGGGTTGTATGACGAGGGAGCTATAGAGCGGCGAGGTAATGGTGGCAATGGTGGGTGTGGTGGATATAGATGTAGCAGAAACAGGGGTGGTATGGGAAATGGCCAAGAGTTGGCCCACTTCGTGTTCGTCATCGAAGGCCCATGCGGCTTTTGGTGGTGAGTGGTGTATGATTGGATTAACATGCGCAGGTGGGGGAGGTGGTGGAACAGGTGGTGGGTTTGGAGCGGGCTGATGTTGAGGCATGGGATTAGGAATTATGCCAAGGTCATTTTCCGGTTGTTGGGGTTGTTGTTGTTGTTGGAATTGTTGCTGGAAAGGCTGCTGGAATTGTTGCTGCTGTTGCTGGAATTGTTGTTGTTGTTGTGGCTGCTGTCGCATCTGCTGTTGTTGCTGCTGTCTTTGACCCTGCTGGTCCCTCAGTGTCTGGATCAATCTTTTCATCTCAGCCTAATCAATCTGATTTTGCTCATGAAGATCATATATGATATCCCAAAATTGGAAACAGTCCGACACATTATGGCCTAGATGGCGATGGTACACACAATACTTCGTCTGGTCCGCTGCCATATTCCAGTTCGACTTCTCAGAAGGGAGTCTAAGGGCATTTAAGGACATGAGGGCCGCAAAAATATCAGCTAGGGTCTCTGGAAAAGGAGGGTACTGAGCTCTTTTAGGCCCATTGGGCTTTCTAGGAGCAAAACCATTCTGTGGGGGAGGGACTTGGTTGTATTGGCTCTGATCTTGTGGAGGATTTTGACCTTGAGGAGGAGGTTGTCTATTGTTGTTCCACGGTTGTTGGGGCTGCTGAGTATAGGGAGATCTACCCACGGGGCCTTGGGGGTTATTTACCGCACCTACTTGCTCATTTGTTTGGACGCCTTCAGTGACTGGGCCTTCGGGCTTCTTAGGATAACGAGATTTAGGGGTCTCAAACATGGAGAGAATTGGCGAGTCCTTAAGATGGGTTTGGATGAAATGGGCTCGGCTATATAACTGGTGCATGGGGGTGATGTCGTTCATGGCTAGGATGGCCTAGTAAGTGGGAGTGGCATTGGAGATCAGCAGCTTGACCTTTTCTTCCTCGGACATTGGGCAGCGGACCTTAGCAGCAAGGGAATGCCATCTATCGGCGTAGGCTGAAAATTCCTCATCGGCCATCATCTTTTCGGCCACTAGATCAACAAATGAATATTCGGGTCCAACCCGATCTTGGAATTGCTATAAGAACCTTTCTTGTACAATTCGGAAATCTTCGGCTTCCTCAGGTGGTAGAGAGTAAAACCATTCAAGGGCCGGACCATCCAACGATTTCCTGAACAAGTATGCCATGAGATGGCGGTCATACTTGTGCGGTGCAGACTCATATACAAAATCCTTCAGGTGTACTTAAGAGTCCCCTACCCTAGAGTACCGCTGATAGACAGGGAGCTCTGACTGGGGTGGAACCCGGAGATGCTAGAAGGATGGGAGGGGGATGTCAGCGACCTTTTGAGGGTCTATTTGTCTCCTTAGGTCATAGAGTACCCTCTTCATGGTTGTCCACTCCGCAAGGAAGTCGGAGGGGGACGTAGCATGGTGAGAAGGAATGGGGGAGCGTGATTGCTCCAACGAATAGGACCTCTCACGGGGAAGGTGAGAAGGTTCGGCCTGATAGAAAGAAGACATTGAAGGGGACTTGGGCCGAACCTCCCGTGCTGGAAGGTAGCTAGGCTCCGAAAAATGAATAGCCCGAGGACGGAGGGGTGTGGGGTCTGCCACAACGGAAGGTACATGTGGTGCTGAAATAACAAGGGCAGAGGAGGCTGTCTGTTGGGCTGAATTGTGAGTAGGTGGAGACAAGGGTCGCTTGCCTTTGGCAGCAGCCAGAAACTCACGGACTTGGTCCGGACAAAGATGAGGAAGAAGCTGACTAAATTGAGAATGGGGGTCATCTACCCCTGGAGGACAAGGAGGGCGGGATTGATTTCCAATGACAAGAGCGGGCTGGATGTGCCCGGAGAGGACGGCCGCAGAGGTTTGGGCCACATCCTCAAGGAGTCCAATGGGCAGGACATCGTCGGCAAGGACCCGGAATTGGTCCATGTCAAATAAAGGATTGTAATATAATACAATGGTTGGAGGGGACTGACACGATCTACGTAGACAATAACGCATGCACCGCCCCTAGGCAATTTAGGGGAGATGACACAGACCAACCAAACCTAGATTTTAACACAACATGAAGGGACTATAAGATAAGAAGGAGCACTCAAGTTATCATGATTACGGTCCAAAATTTGAGGTTTGCACTTGAATTTTAAATGAATAAATTAATAGAAAGCCACTCGGTCAAGTGGGACCCTAATAGGTGTGAACTCAAGTCCTCCGATGCAACTAGGGGAGACGCACAACTCACGCATGGGGGCGGCTCAAACTAAGGGGGCGACGGGTACAACCGGCGCGGTGAACCGCAACGTGCGTACGATCACGAGGACTTACGGAGGCCGTCGGAAGGCAGTCCTGGTCAGCCCATGAGTGCTCGCAGGTGAGAGGACCCACTCATCCAAGGAAGGTAACCTAACAACACGGATCAATAGTGTATATGCATGAAATAATGCGATATCTAACTTATGCTAACAAAGAAAACAACTAACAAGACTCTGCCAAAGTCGCGGTGGCCAGATACGCCGCGACCTTATTGCGACCGGACACCTCGGCGCGATAACAACAGACTGCAAAGACCTACAGTTGTATGCAAGCAAACAGCAAACAAACTAACCTAGCACATAAAACAATCATATAATGGACAACAAGCACGTCACGGATCATGAAACACCCAGAAAACCGACATATAAATTATAACAATAACAAACAGTGTGTACCTGTGAACGCGACCTCCAACCACGGCATGACACTGTCGCATCCCCACGAACGTCCGCGACCAGAACAGGAATCAAACAGTGAAAGTAAAAGGGAAATCCGGACCCTAATAGGATTCTACCAAACAAAACACGAATATACATGATCTAACAACATGGTGAATGCATGGATGTACTCACAGGGCAAGGATCATTGAATGATAATGGAAAGACACGTACGTAAGGACGTGTCGTTTAGGGCCACCACGACAAGGTCGCGTCGCCGCGATACGCCGCGTCTCCCACATGGAACAGAAAATGCCAAAACAGGATAAAATACACCTAACAAGGTTCTATGAAGGCATTTAAACAATCAGACATGGCAGGAAAACTGTAGCAACCCTAAATTTATGGGAAAATAAAAAAAATATTTATATTATTTAATCAAATAAAAGGAAGATGTATTAAATCAACTAGGAAATCAAATAAGAGAGAATTAAATAAAACCCATTAAAAGAAAAGGAGTAATAGGCTTTGCTATATTGACCCATTAGAAATTAGTGGGCTAAAATAGAGATTTTAAAAAGGGGAATAATATAGAAATACCCAAATTTTTTAACTAAAATATTACTAAAATAGAAAAGAGATATTTAATGCATTAAATAGCTAGTTTGAATTAGAATTGGATTTCTAAACGTATCCCAATTGATTGGCCACGAAATTCCCTCTCTCCCAACCCTAATAGGAGATCTCTTGCTTAAAAAGGGGAGAGGAAAATAGGAAATTCAGAATTTAATAGGAGTTAGGCTTAAACTAGGAAAGGGAATAGGGAGAAGCTTAAATACTTCTCTAAAACCCTCATGGCCGGCCCTAGCTCGTGCCAAGAGGTTCCTGGAACAGGAGGAGAGGCCAAGAGGAGGAGAATTCGTGGAAAAGAGGGATCTCTCAAGTTCTTCCCTGAGTTCTTCAAGCTCTTAACCCTAGAAGAGGAAAACAGTCAAAGGTAGGCATTCTTACAAGCATAAACCATGAAACATTTTCTGTAGGATGTCTCATCTATCAAGAACAAAAGCCTATTGGTTTCAAAATTTTCCATCGAGCATATCTTTTGTTCTTGATTGTTCATGTTCTGCAACTTACCTGACCCCGAACCCTCTTCTTAATACTTGATCTCCTTGTATACTTAAACCCATGCCACGAGATTTTTACTATAGGAACTGATGCATGTTAGGCATCTTTTGCCCCTAAAAGCTCTAAATTGATTCATCCTATCTTGCGAATTTAATCGTTGATCTCAACTATGTACTGTATCATTTTCATCATGAATACCCGTGTTTAAAATATGACTAAACCCTGATTGTTTTCCCATTCCTATTTAGTGTAAGTACCCATGCATGTCTAGATAGTTTTGCAACTGGTTTCATGATTTATCGTTGACTATACAATTGGTTGTGATTTTCTGAATCACCCTGTGTCAAATAGGGTAAGTTTTGGCCCGCAATCCAATGTAACGTCCTTTCCTTGTCGTACTCAGGTGCAGACCCTGTGAACGCAACGGCCCGATAGGCCGCCGCGTTCACAAGGGCCATCGCGATAGTGCCTCTGTCGTGATCTCATCGCTATTGGGCATGTCGTCGCGATCTGCTCCCCGACCTAACTAGGCCTTTCGCGACCTGTACAAGACCCGTCGTGATCTCATTTGACCCCATCGCGACCCTCATTAGAGTACGTCGCGATATGGGTTTTCGCAAGGAACCCCCTATCTCAGCAAAGCTTGATTATCTACAGTGTTTGTACTCTTGTTTAACAGTCATACATATAGAAAATAACTCTTGTTATAAACTAAACATTTATGTATGATTAAAATACATGCCCATGATCCTTTCTATCTACAATTCCATGACACTTACACACACATTGAACCATCCAATTATGGAGTAATTTGGCATGAAATTATTTCATAATACATCTGGTAAATTATGCAAATAAATTACCATATTTTAAATATACTTGTCTATCGTTTCTCATGATGTTGGGAATACCGATATTGATGCTCCACTGTTCTAGAATTCCTCAAGAATGTTGAGCACTTGTTTCTATATACACACTCTCTCTTGACTTGGATGAACTCTCTATCGGATACTCCTTCTGCCAGATTAGTAAGTCTTTGTTCAAGGCCTCTGTAAGTCTCCTCTGTCCATGGATTCCCACATGGTCGACGAGCCGGTTGTACCCTAACACCTATTACACCCTTTAAGGATCAATATGGTCCAAACATCTATTAGAAATTCACTCTTGTCTTGAATTACGCCGGACCTGTAGACATGTGCTTAACATGGCCAGTGGTAAGGTCGTGAGTTCTGCCTGACTGCCAACACCATGTGCGCGTGTTGTCCAACTGTTACTATCTCTCGTTACTAGACGTTTCTTGTGCAAGTTCCACTGACTCTCACCTATACTCTACCCACTCATCTATTCACGTTCACTCTACTATCTCGTCAATTCATCTAGTGCTCTCATCTACTTCTTGGTACTCTATATTGGCCATTGACTGATTGTCTAAAGATAAACGATATAACCAATGCCTGGAAATATTTAAAGGGCCCGATCTGGTCCTGAGATGTGCGCCTGAAAGTGCTAGTGCCCATGGGAGTTAAATGATCAGAGTGTTTGGCATTACACTCAAGTGCTATCTATCTCGACTATCTAAATGACAATCAAAAGTGCTATGTTCTCTCGCTGTCCATTGACAACAAAGTGCTATGCTATACTCGTTGCGCTATGCTATACTCATTGTGCTATGACCATCTTTCTATGCTTGACCTTGTGCTATCTTGCTATTATTGTGCTATTCCCGACCATTGTGCTATTTTAGAAAGTCTATATTTGGAAAGTCTTGCTATTTCGTTCATGTACTATCCTGCTATATTTTTACTTGACTCTCTCTCATTCTATCATTAGTACTCTGCCTTTAATGCATTAATTACTTAAAGCCTGCTTGAGTCTGAGATTTAAGTCCTACTGGGCGATGTTTGCTCACCCTACATTATTTGTCATTGTGTTCTCAGGTGAGACCGAGGATGAACCATACACTCAAGAGGACGGGAATGACCTGGAGTGATGTCATGAGTACCCTGGCATCATATTGCTATGTTTAGCGTTGTAGTAGTTAGGTTTGAAGTTTAGTCTTTTGCTTTATTTCAATGTAATTGGGCCCTATAGATTGGCTCTGATATTAGTGGTTGTAACTAAACATTGGAAAGTTAATAGTGAAATAAATTCGCTTTAGTATTATTCACTGTGCAATGGTTTGATGTCTAGTACTCGCTCTATACCCTTTACTTGCAACTGCCTCGCATTATGATATTCCGCGTCGGGGCGTGACAGTTTTATGGTATCAGAGACTAGGTTATTCTTAAGTATAGGATGATCTAGGTTAACTTGCCTCGACTAGAGTCAATTATCCACCTATGTGAGTTGAGGTTAGAGCCAAGGGTAACTAGCTAAAATAAACTCATACATGCACAAATTAAATTCCACATCGATATCATGACAATAAGTTATTTTGTAGGAACTAAGCAATCAAGATGACTGCCGAACGTACTTAAATGAGGGGCATGCAACAGACCATCCAAGAACTGACACGCGCCATTATGCAAGCTACTCAAGGAGGTGGCAATCGTGGTGCAGGCGACCTGCATCGCAACTTCCGAAGTCTGAACCCACCTAGGTTCAGCGGATCCACGGATCCGGATGAAGCTGAGCACTGGCTCTAAGAGACGAAAAGAATTTTCCGTGTCATGCAATGTGTAGCAGGGGACAAGCTACTACTGGCCACGTTCCAACTGGAGAAGGACGCCCGTGCTTGGTGGGAGTCAATGGAAGCTACTAGAGAGAATGGGCAATTCACCTGGAATGAGTTTAAAAAAGTGTTCAACTCCAAATACTTCTCCGAGCGTGTTCAAGAAAAGAAGGCTACGGAATTTGCTGCTCTTAAACAGCGGAGCTTGACTATGGCCGAATACGAAGCCCAGTTCTCTAGACTGGCACGCTATGTTGTACATCTAGTGAACACTGAAAGGATGAAGACTAAGCGCTTTCTAAACGGCCTTAAGCCCCACTACATCACTCAACTCGCACCTCTCGACATTCAGACTTATGCCGAGATGGTGAAGAAAGCCCAATTGTTGGAAGACGCTACGGACTTCACCGACCGTATCAAAGGGAAGTTTGTCAAGAAGGAAGTGACCTCGGGTCAGTCATCTGCTAAGCCTACCAACGGCAAGAAGCGTACCATCAACATCTCAGAGGGATCTAGCCAAGAAAGGAAACCCAAGGTTTTCGTACCCAACACTCCAACAAAGAGCCACTGCAAACACTGTGACAAGGTTGGTCACACAGTTGATGAATGCTGGAGGAGAGCCGGCACGTGTCTGCGCTGCGGAAGTCGCAAGCACCGCATCCCCGAGTGCCCGCTACTGAAAGAGTATGAAAGGCACCCTAATGCGCCTAAGAAACAGGGCCGACTGCAAGCCCTGCATGATGAGGAACCTGCTATGGAGGGTGGCGTGGTAGAAGGTACCCTTCAAGTTTTCTCATTACCAGCATTTGTTTTATTTGATACTGGAGCCACTCATTCATTTATATCTCAAAACTTTGCTGATACTGTGAATGCTAAACCTATATCCATAGGTTGCGAGTTCTCTGTCACAATGCCACTAGGGGAAAAGGAGAAATTGAAAAAATACTTTCCCTCTGCCGAGGTAATGATCGGAAACCATAACCTAAAGGCCGACCTGGTGTGTATGCCCATGGAAGGCTATGATGTAATTTTGGGAACCGACTGGTTGTCCGCATATGGGGCAAGTGTCGACTGTAAGAAAGGGAATGTTACCTTTAGTGACTTTCCTAGACTGGCATTCTCTGGGAATAGACATAAGAGATGGATGTCTCTAGTCTCCGCCATAAAAGCCCACAACATGATGAGGAAAGGCTGTATTGCTTTCCTAGCAGCCGTAGTAGTGGAAAAGAAGGGTTCCAAGATAGAAGACATACATATAGTACATGACTACCTTGATGTATTCCCCGAAGACCTGCCAGGGATTCTCCCTCAACGAGATGTCAACTTCGCCATTGAGCTGATTCCTGGAGCCGCACCGGTATCTTGTCAACCGTACGGATGTCACCTACCGAGCTGAAGGAATTGAAGGCGCAACTGATGGAGCTACTAGAAAAGGGGTTCATTAGACCAAGTACTTCCCCATAGGGAGCACCTGTTCTATTCTCAAAGAAGAAAGATGGATCGTTGAGGCTTTGCATCGACTATCGACAACTCAATCAACTCACCATCAAGAACAAGTACCATTTGCCCAGAGTCGACGAACTGTTTGACCAATATCAGGAGCTCAATATTTCTCCAAGATCGATCTTCGATCTGGCTACCACCAAATGAGGATCAAGGAGGACGATATCTTCAAGACGACTTTCAGGAGCAGGTATGGACATTATGAATTCGTCGTTATGTCATTTGGGCTAACCAATGCTCCTACAACCTTTATGCAACTCATGAACAACATATATCGGCCGTACCTCGACAAGTTCGTGGTCGTCTTTATCGACGACATCCTCATATACTTCAAGACCAAGGAAGAGCATGAAGAACACCTGAAGACAGCACTGCAAGTTTTGCGAGACAACAAGCTATACGCAAAGCTTAACAAGTGTTAATTCTGGATCGAAGAAGTATCCTTCTTAGGCCATGGCATCTCAAAGGACGGTATCTCCGTTGATCCCTCCAAAGTCGAAGCTATACTCAACTGGGAGAGACCAACCAACGTCACCGAAATCAGAAGTTTCCTAGGACTGGCTGGATATTACAGGCGGTCCATCAAGGACTTCTCAAAGATCGCCATTCCTCTCACGCGTCTGACACGAAAGGAGAATCCATACTCCTGGAGTAAAGAGTGTGAGAAAAGTTTCCAAACCCTCAAGACTGTCTTACCTCAGCACCTATTCTCGCTCTGCTAATAGAGGGAGAAGGTTTCTCTGTCTACACCGATGCCTCAAGAATCAGGCTAGGTTGTGTACTCATGCAAAAGGAGAAGGTCATCGCCTATTCTTCAAGACAACTGAAGACACATGAAGTCAACTACCCGGTACATGATCTCAGCTGTCTGCCGTGGTCTTCGCCTTGAAGATTTGGAGACACTATCTGTATGGCGAGCAATTCATTGTCTACTTAGACCATAAAAGTTTGAAGTATTTATTCTCTCAAAAGGAACTCAACATGAGAGAAAGGAGATGGCTGGAATACTTGAAAGATTTCGACTTCCACATCCAATACCACCTAGGCAGGGGAAATGCCGTAGCTGATGCTCTTAGTAGGAAGCCAATGGCATTTGTCTCAAGTCTAGTCCTTGGCGAGATGCAACTACTTAGACTTAAATATCGAACATAGAGATGATCGAGTCTTGGTTGCCAATATCAAGATTCAATCTGATTTGCTAGAGGAGATCAAAGCTCAACATGACGATGATCCATTCTTAGTTCGCGTCAAAGAAACTCTAACTGAAAGACCAGACTTTGCAATGTCTGAAGACAGAAGGCTTGTCTTTCAAGGAAGGACATGTGTTCCCGACAAAGCTTGATTATCTAAAGAGAAGACTAATGGATGAAGCTCACAAGACAAGGTATACTATTCATCCAGGAGATACCAAAAAGCATCAAGATATGAAAAGAACGTTTTAGTGGCCGAACATGAAAAGAGAGGTAGCTGAACATGCCGCTCACTGCCTTACTTGCCAACAAGTAAAAGCGGAACACCTACGCCCTGCTGGTGTACTCAGACCGCTAGATATTCCGAAATGGAAATGGGAAAGCATTGGCATGGACTTCATCATGGGTTTACCCAAGACTCGTGGTGGACTCGACGCCATGTGGGTCATTGTGGACCGACTAACCAAATCCGCCCACTTTCTGCCTATAAAGAGTAAATGGTCTGTGGAGGTACTAGCTGCCTTATATGTCAAGGAGATTGTAAGACTACATGTCTTTCCATCATCTATTGTTTCGGATCGAGATCTAAGATTTACATCTCATTTCTGGAAAGGACTGCAAGGTGCACTGGGTACTAAACTCAACTTTAGTACCGCATTCCATCCTCAAACCGATGGGCAAACTAAAAGAACCAACCAAATAGTGGAAGACATGTTGAGAGCTTGCACCATAGATTTCCAAGGGTATTGGAATGAACATCTATCTCTTATTGAGTTCACCTATAACAACAGTTACCAGGCGAGTATCAGGATGGCACCGTTCGAAGCACTCTACGGAAGGAATTGTAGATCCCCTGCATGCTGGAATGAGGTTGGAGAATAGCAATGGCTAGGCCCAGACATGGTGCAACGTACCACAAAGGACCTTCAGATAATCAGAGACCGGCTCAAGATCGCCCAATCCAGACAAAAGAGCTATGCCGACTAAAGAAGGCGAGACTTGGAATTTCAAGTCGGTGATCATGTGTTCTTAAAAGTGTCACCTACTCGTGGCATCCAAAGATTCAGTGTAAAGGGAAAGCTCATCCCTAGATTCATCGATCCTTTTGAAGTACTCAAAAGGGTTGGTGTGGTTGCATACCGGCTGGCATTGCCACCAGATCTGTCATGTGTACACGATGTGTTCCATGTTTCCATGCTTAGGAAATATGTGTACGACCCCACGCACATCATTCGCCATGAGAAGATGATATTGAACAAAGATGTGACGTACGAAGAGATGCCAGTCAAGATATTGGAACGGAAGGTACAACAACTTAGAAATCGTCCCATCCATGTGGTTAAGGTCCTATGGAATAATCGAGGAGTGGAGGAAGCCACATGGGAACCGGAAAGAATCATCAGACGGAACTACCCAGCTCTTTTCGGTAAGACATTCTCTCCTGAATGATCATATGAATTTGGGGACCAAATTCTTTTTAAGAGGGGGAGGATGTAGCAACCCTAAATTTATGGGAAAATAAAAAAATATTTATATTATTTAATCAAATAAAAGGAAGATGTATTAAATCAACTAGGAAATCAAATAAGAGAGAATTAAATAAAACCCATTAAAAGAAAAGTAGTAATGAGATTTGCTATATTGACCCATTAGAAATTAGTGGGCTAAAATAGAGATTTTAAAAAGGGGAATAATAGAGAAATACCCAAAATTCGTAACTAAAATATTACTAAAATAGAAAAGAGATATTTAATGCATTAAATAGCTAGTTTGAATTAGAATTGGATTCCTAAACCTACCCCATTGAATGGCCACGAAATTCCCTCTCTCCCAACCCTAATAGGAGATCACTTGCTTAAAAAGGGGAGAGGAAAATAGGAAATTCGGAATTTAATAGGAGTTAGGCTTAAACTAGGAAAGGGAATAGGGAGAAGCTTAAATACTTCTCTTAAACCCTCATGGCCGGCCCTAGCTCGTGCCAAGAGGTTCCTGGACCAGGAGGAGAGGCCAAGAGGAGGAGAATTTGTGGAAAAGAGGGATCTCTCAAGTTCTTCCACGAGTTCTTCAAGCTCTTAACCCTAGAAGAGGAAAACAGTCAAATGTAGGCATTCTTACAAGCATAAACCATGAAACGTTTTCTGTAGGATGTCTCATATATCAGGAACAAAAGCCCTTTAGTTTCATAATTTTCCATCGAGCATATCTTTCGTTCTTGATTGTTCATGTTATGCAACTTACCTCACCCCGAACCCTCTTCTTAAATCTTGATCTCCTTGAATACTCAAACCCACGCCATGAGATTTTTACTGTACGAATTGATGCTTGTTAGGCATATTTTTCCCCTAAAAGCCCTAAATTTGATTCATCCTATCTTGTGAATTTAATCGTTGATCTCAACTATGTACTGTATCATGTTCATCATGAATACCCGTGTTTAAAACATGTCTAAACCCTGATTGTTTTCCCATTCCTATTTACTGTGAGTACCCATAATGTCTAGATCGTTTTGCAACTGGTTTCATGATTTTTTGTTGACTATACAATTGGTTGTGATTTCCTGAATCACCCTGTGTCAGATTGGGTACGTTCTGGCCCGTAATCCAATGTAACGTCCTTTCCTGTCGTACTCGGGCGCAGACCCTGTGAACGCGATGGCCCGATAGGCCGCGTTCACAAGGGCCATCGCGATAGTGCCCTCTGTCGCGATCTGATCGCGACAGGGCCTGTCGTCGCGATTTGCTGCCTGACCTGACTAGGCCTGTCGCGACCTGTACAAGACCCCGTCGCGATCTCAGTTGACCCCGTCGGAACCCTCATTAGGGTACGTCGCGATATGGGTTTTCGCAAGGAACCCCCTATCTCAGCAATGCTTGATTATGTACAGTGTTTGTACTCTTGTTTAACAATCATACATACAGAAAATAACTCTTGTTATAAAGTAAACATTTATGTACGATTAAAATACATGCACATGATCCTTTCTATCTACAATTCCATGACACTTACACACACTTTGAACCATCCCATTATGGCGTAATTTAGCATTAAATTATTTCATAATACATCTGCTAAATTATCTAAATAAATTACCATATTTTAAATATACTTGTCTATCGTTTCTCGCGATGTTTTGGGAATACCGATATTGATGCTCCATTGTTCTAGAATTCCTCTAGAACGTCGAGCACTTGTTTCTATATACACACTCTCTCTTGACTTGGACGAACACTCCGTCGGATACTCCTTCTGTCGGACTAGTAAGTCTTTGTTCAAGACCTCCGTAAGTCTCCTTTGTCCATGGATTCCCAAATGGTCGACGAGCCGGTTGTACCCTAACACCTATTACACCCTTTAGGGATCAATATGGTCCAAACAGCTATTAGAAATTCACTCTCGTCTTCAATCACGCCGGACCTCTGGACCTGTGCTTAACATGGCCAGTGGTAAGGTCGTGAGTTCCGCCTGACTGCCAACACCATGTGCGCGTGTTGTGCAACTGTTACTATTGCTCGTTACTCGACGTTTCTTGTGCAAGGTCCACTGACTCTCATCTATACTCTACCTGCTCATCTATTCGCGTTCACTCTACTATCTTGTGTATTCATCTAGTGCTCTCATATACTTCTTGGTACTCTATATTGGCCATTGACTGATTGTCTAAAGATAAACAATATAACCAATGCCTGACAATATTTAAAGGGCCCGATCTAGTCCTGGGATATGCGCCCGAAAGTGCTAGTGCCCATGGGAGTTAAATGATCAGAGTGTTTGGCATTACACTCAAGTGCTATCTATCTCGACTATCTAAATGACAATCAAAAGTGCTATGTTCTCTCGCTGTCCATTGACAACAAAGTTCTATGCTATAATTGTTGCGCTATGCTATACTCGTTGTGCTATGGCCATCTTGCTATACATGACCTTGTGCTATTCCCGACACTTGTGCTATTTTAGAAAGTCTATATTTGGAAAGTCTTGCTATTTCGTTCACGTACTGTCCTGCTATATTTTTACTTGACTCTCTCCCATTCTATCATTAGTTACTCTGCCTTTAATGCATTAATTACTTAAATCCTGCTTGAGCCTGAGATTTAAGTCCTACTGGGCGATGTTCGCTCACCCTGCATTATTTGTCGTTGTGTTCTTAGGTGAGACCGAGGATGAACCATACACTCAAGAGGATGGGAACGACCTGGAGTGATGT
This sequence comes from Colocasia esculenta, assembly GCA_014218235.1. NCBI lineage: Eukaryota > Viridiplantae > Streptophyta > Magnoliopsida > Alismatales > Araceae > Colocasia > Colocasia esculenta. The sequence goes on along the minus strand of CM024763.1, from coordinate 100,020,436 downwards.
CATGAGTACCCTGGCATCCTATTGCTATGTTTAGCGTTGTAGTAGTTAGGTTTGGAGTTTAGTCTTTTGCTTTATTTAAATGTAATTGGGCCCTGTAGATTGGCTCTGATATTAGTGGTTGTAACTAGACATTGGAAAGTTAATAATGAAATAAATTCACTTTAGTATTATTCACTGTGCAATGGTTTGATGTCTAGTACTCGCTCTATACTGTTTACTTGCAACTGCATCACGTTCCGATATTCCGCATCGGGGCGTGACACAAACAAGCTAAAACTCACGAGGGTAGCACTGAAGGTCCCACCGTGATCGCCAAAATGTGTAATCACTGGGATTGTGCGCCCCCCAATACACACAAATATATGCTCATTATAAAGACATGGAAAAAAGGATGTGATCACCACCTAGATAGTTGCCTAAGAATAGAAATAACACTGGCTAACTAGTCTAGGAAAAGGAGAGAGAACACCATACTGACGTGAGGTTGCGACGGGGAACCCCGTCGCGATGAAGCTGGTGTCACGATGCCCTATAGGGGCGCATTCTCGTTGTCGCGTCGCCTTCCTCGGTCGCGTTCTTTGCAGTGCGGGAGAAGTGTGGAAGGACCTTCTTCCTGCCCTCTGGCCGGCCAAAATATGATTTCCCTTTGCCTCATTTGGATGTGTTGATTGATAATACGGCTGGGTATGAGACTCTATCATTCATGGATGGGTACTCAGGCTATAATTAGATTCGTCTAGCCCCGGAGGACCAAGAGAAAACCTCCTTCACCCCACCCTGGGGAACTTATTGCTACGTGGTCATGCCGTTTGGATTGAAAAATGCCAGAGCCACTTATCAAAGGGCAATGTTAGCTATCTTCAACGATATAATTCATATTGATGTTGAGGTATACGTGGATGATATTATGGTGAAGTCTCGGACTCGAAGAGAACACTCCTCCGTGCTCGTCAAAGTATTTCGCCACGCACAAGAATACCAATTGAAGATGAATCCAAAGAAGTGCGTGCTTGGGGTTTCTTCAGGCAAATTGCTAGGTTTCATAGTCAGCAAATGGGGGATTCAGATAGACCCGCACAAGGCCAAGGCAATCATTGAGATGCCTCCTCCTAAGAACATATATGAGCTTCGAGGTTTGATTGGTCGGCTATAGTTCATAAGGAGATTCATATCTCAGCAATCTTAAAGATGTCGCCCTTTCTATGAATCGTTAAGAGGAGGAGCCAAATTTGAGTGGAATGCTAAGTGCCAAGAAGCTTCGTTGAACTCAAGAGCTATCTTATGAATCCACCCGTGCTGCAGGTGCCTATCCCAGGAAAACCCTTAATCCTATATCTTTCGACTATTGAGGACTCCCTAGGAGCTATCCTTGCACAACATGATGACTCTGGCAAAGAGAGGGCAGTCTATTACCCATCTAGGCTCTTCAATCCTTCTGAGCTCAAACTCACCACAATGGAGAAAACATGTGCAGCACTAGGGTGGGTAGTGCAAAAATTGAAGCACTACTTCTTAGCCCATAAGGTAAGTTTGATTTCTAGAATGGGCCCTATTAGGTATCTCCTAGAGAAGCCAGTCCTTGCCGACAGATTGGCGCGCTGGCAAAGCTTCCTATCTCAATTCGATATCACCTTTGTAGTCCGGAAGGCTATAAAAGGATATGCCATTGCTGAGCACCTTGCTCACCTCCCTCTTCCCCAAAGTGACACAGTTCAAGAGGATTTCCCGACGAAAACCTGTCACTCATCTCTTGCGATCCCTTCTGGTCACTCCACTTTGATGGAGCTCTCAATTCTAGGGGACGGGGCATAGGTGTTGTCTTGCTTACCCCAGAAGGGATCACCATTCCACTTGCCTATCAGCTCCAGTTCCTTGCCACCAATAATATTTCCGAGTATGAGGCTCTCCTAGTTGGTCTAAAGCTTGACTATCTCTTAGGCACGCGCCATCTCAAGATCATAGGAGACTCTTAGCTTGTTCTTGGGCAAGTCCTTTCTACCTACCGCACTCGTGACCCCAAGCTCAAGCCTTATCAAGATATAGTCACACTCCTAGCCAAGCAGTTCCGCAAGCTCATCTACATTCATACTCCTCGCTCTCAGAATATCCTGGCCGATGCCCTGGCATCCCTGGCCTCATCTCTCTCCTTCCCTCTCAGCCGCAGTGCTGAGACGATCACTGTCCAAAGGTTAGAAGCACCCTCCACTCAGGATCCTTGGTTCATTAACCTTAGGAGCTCATTGGTGTTGAAGGCATAGAGAAAGGAAGCGAAGGAGATAATGCTCGTGGAACTAGGAGAAATGATGGAAGAAGAAAGGCCGTGGTATAACGAGATCGAGCAATACTGCAAGGACGGTACCTTCCCGGAAGAAGCTGAAGCTGAAGATAGGTGAGCCATCCGTAGAGCGGCGTTAAGGTATACCATCATCGGAGAAGTGCTATACAGACGCGCTCTAAATAGAATGCTTCTCAGGTGTTTGTCGGATGAAGAAGCCTGGAAGGTAGTGGAAGGATCTCAGTCGAGTGAATGCGGTGGGCATGTGAATAGTCAAATGTTGTCTAAGAAGATTCTTAGGTAGGGCTACTATTGGCCAACCCTAGAAGAAGACTGTGCCATCTACATCCGTAGGTGTGTTAAGTGCCAAGTCCATGCCGACAAAATCCATGCTCCATCCTCCTCTTTGCATCCGCTATCTTCCCCTTGGCCTTTCTCCATGTGGGCCTTTGCTATTGTTGGCCCCCTTGGTGATCCTAATGCTCAAGTAAAATAGAAATCTTTCATTCTCACTGCTACTGAGTACTTCACCAAGTGGGCCGAAGCTGAAGCATTTTTAGAAATCAAAGGTTCAACCGTGTGCAGGTTCATCATGAAGAACATCATCTCGCGGTTTGGAGTACCAAGTGACTTCATCACCGACAACGGGCCGTAGTTCATATCCCAGGAACATTAGAATTTGTGTAAGAAATTTAATATTGCTTTGCATCATTCGTCTTCGTATTATCCACAGGGCAATGATCAAGCCGAAGCCACAAACAAAACACTTTTGAAAATTCTAAAGAAAACTTGTGAGTCCCATAAATTTGCTGATTGGCTAGAGAAATTGATTAAAGCTCTATGGGCCTACCGTACCTCCATCCGCACGCCCACGGGGCAAACTCCATTTTCACATATTTATGGGATGGAGGCAGTATGTCCACATGAAATTTTCATTCCTTCGCTAAGGGTACAATTGGATAAAGAACTTAATCTCGACGAACGTCGGGAGGCGTTGCTTACACAATTGGAACTCTTAGACGAACTGCGTATTGCCGCGGACGATCATGTACTTTCATATCAAAATAGGCTCTCAAGATCTTTTCAAAAGAAGGTGATTGAGCACAAATTCCAACAAGGAGACATGGTTTTAAAGTGAATTTTCATAAAACCGGGAGGTCCTAGGTCCAAGCTGCAAGCTAATTGGGAAGGTCCATACGTCGTTAAGGAAGTATACCCTGGGAAAGCGTACAGGCTGATAAATGCTGATGGTAAGGAGCTCTCTCACTCGTGGAATGGTTTGTATTTGAAAAGATTCTACACTTAATAAAAGGTTATCTATAGGAGCACCCTTTTCTAAAAGAGCAGTGGCTATTTTGAGCTTCTCATCCTTTATGATTGTTAGATCACTCCTAAGTTTAGTCACCACACACTCACGGCCACCCATAGCCGAAGTCCCTTAGACAAGAGTGCTCCGGCCTAGCCCTTGCGTAGGAGGGGTACATGTCTGTTCTCTTCTTATTCGGACAAAGGTTTAGGGGTAAAAGGATTGATTTATTTGTAGACTATGTAAGGGGGAGTTGATTATGTGCAAATGAACTCTCAAATAGAGACGGTCTATGAAAATGTGCAAAAGAAATATGCAATGAAAAAGAACAAATAAGTCAAAATATGAGGAATAGGGGCATGTCAAAGAGTGGCATTATAGTTTCCCGCGGGACGCCCTTGAGCCCAGTCGTACGCATGCCCTAAATAAATGACCATAAAGTCTCTAGACAACAGATAAATTTCACATTAAACACTCCCCCTAACCGGATCACACAAACCAACGCCCTGCACCCCAACGCCATGTCTTTCTACCTATATGTATTCCTGCCTTCCTAAAAGACCGAATTCCCCTCTACGCTTGGTCTATGTAGGAACACCGATGACTAGGGACAATCGGCTATGGGAGGTCCAAGAACAAATGTACACTGCACCTAGGGGTTGTTCGATAGTCTGAAGAAAAAGGAGACTCAAAATTGCTAGCTCAAATGCGAAGGGTACCACTATAGAAAACCCCAAAAATCCAAAAAAAATCACAAAATTACAAAATTCAAAAAAAGAGATGTACTTATCAATTTCTTTTAGCATGCATTATTTCTTTTAATTTCCAGCCTATTTAATAAGGCTCAGCCCCTTGGCTATCACGAAGATCAAATCACTCCTTTATTCAGAGCAAGGGGCTGAGCCAAAGAGCAGATCTAACATGTTTTGCTAAGTGTGTAGGGACAGGAGATTGAAGAACGATACAACGTTGTACTCAGTTCATTTTCCACTCTATTTCTTACTCTCTCGTTCATTTGGATCTCATCTCACCCGTGTCAATCACGTTCAAATACAATCACAAACATTGACATGAAATGTAAAAAAAATGCACTAGTAAGAGTAATATGTACAAAGATAAGGGGGAGGTGGCTCACAAGCTCCTCACTGTCCACCGCCACTCTCCCCAGATCCCTCACGCCGATCGGGTGGTGGTGGCATCTCGCCACCACCCTGACCGCTCCTGGCACTCGCCTCCTCTGCTAGGTGTCTCTCCTCCTCCTCATTCCTCCGACGACCATAGGAATCTACTAGATACTGCCTGACGAAGGCGCCCGTCGCCTGGCTAGCAGCGCTCGCACCACTCCTGCTCCTGCTCTGGGATTGGCCGATCGTCATAATTATCTCTTGCAGACTCCGAGCTAGAGTCTGCTGCGCATGCAAGTCGAAGCGAAGTCGTGTCAACTCCGCCTGATCCGCAGCCAGTCCCAGCGTACGCAACTTCTCTAGCTCTACGGTCATCACACTCGTCTGGAGGCGTAGCTGATCTCTCTATGCTGCAACGCTGTCCCTCTCCCTCTCCAGCTCAGCCGCTCGGTCAGTAGCGGTCCTCAGTTCATCCACCTACAGGAAGTCAATTCACGGTCAGTGTAAATAAAATCTCAATTTTCAAATCACTGGCACACTTACCTGCTCTGCTAATGATGCTCTGCCTCCTCAGCTCTCCACACTGCACTGGACAGTCGATCTGCTAGATCCGACTGGGAATCCTCTGCTGCTCTAGAAGAGGAGGCACCTCCCTGTGTCCTCCTCGCTCGGTCTAGCTCTCTCCACTGCACATTTAACACATGTAAGTTTTTTTCAAATCAACTATGAAATTGGTAAGGTGCTGAAGTCTGAGTAAGTACTTACCAGCTGCTCTACCTCTCTCCGAGAGGCCTCGCGATCCTGTGCCGCCGAGTGGAGCAAGGCCCGGAGCTAGGCGATCTCTCCAGTCACGTCTACCTGCAAAACATCAAAGCTATCAGCTCAATTCAATCAAAGGTCAATTCAAATAATCTGACATTGTATATCTTACCTGTCGCCTCATGCCTCGGTAGACTCTCGCGCCGTACTTTAAGGCAAACGCCTGTATATACTCGTCGTCCGAGGTGGCCTCTAATCGGACCCACTTTCCCTTGCGCTCCCAGTCGGCTATCTACTCGCGGGCCCTCTCACGCCAGTCGGTAGTGTCGTGGAGTCCTAGAAACCTCCGACCTGGCCTAGGGGTCCGGTCACGGATAGGAAACTGCACCACACTCTGACATAGGTCAAGAGACCTCTGAGTCAGATAGTGGTGAAGAGGTAGCACAAGGTTGAGAGCATGGATCCACACCGTCCTACGAAGTAGGGGTGGGCCATCTCCAACCAAGGCTGTCCCTCGTCTGTCTCCCCCAGGTATGGTTGCCACACCACCTGCACATCAAGCACTTATCATTAGTAACCATGTAATTGAAAGCAATTGAAAATTCAATTTAATAAAACACATACATCTATCTAGGGGTAGGCGTCGATGGCATCCTGGAGGGATGCCAGTTGGTCTCCCAGCGGGTGCGTGTCACGGCACGGAACCCAGTGGTGGGCGAGGGGCACGGCGCCAGGTCGCTCTAGTACTCCCCTCCTCAGACCAGGGAGGTGGAGGTAGGCCCAAACCTGCAAGAGCACGAAGCTACAATCAAACCACATGTGTAATGTCATAAGGCAATTTTTAAGTGAAGGGCAAGTGAAGAAGTGTGTACCTGGAAGATGGGGTAGAAGCCGCTGATCGCTGTCTGCCGGTCGGAGGAGCCTAAGCTCTCGAATTGATGCGCCAGGAACGCTGCTCCCCACGCATAGTCACCCACCTGGCCTAGATCCTCCAGCAGCGGCAGGAACTGACAGTGGACTGGGTCGCCCCTCGTGGCAAACAAAAGTCTACCGAAGAGGAGGGTGAGGAAGCGATGCAGATCCAAATCTGCCTGTGGTCCCGGCTCACTGGCTAGGATCTCCTCGCAGCCTCTCCTCAGCCGCTGCAGCTGCTCACCCACCGACTCTGCTACCCTCCTCCCAGTCTCTAGCAGACCTAGGCTATCTTGTAAATCAAATCTAGAGAGGTGGGAAGACCTCTGCCCTACAGTCAAATCTAAGAGCCTATCGGCTAAATCTTGGTAGCAAGGGTAAGTGAACCCGCTCACCGGATGACCATGCACCCTCAGTCCGGTAATCCTGCTCACACCCTCCAAGTTGTGGATCATGTGTCCCTATAGAAACACGAATACAGTCGCCTCCGTGTCCCACCTTCCGCGCAGGGCCTGGGTAAGAGGGGCATCCGCCTCATCCAATCCGTCTGTAGGATCTCCCCGAACCCCATTTCCTCGATCCTCTCTCTTTGGAACTCCGAGAAGTCTAGAAATACTGCTAAAACTACAATCTAGGAAACCCGGAATCTCATCTCGCCCTGCAAACACAAAACAGATAGTTAATCAATAAAAGCAGTTAACTTTGGGTTTATTCGACTGAGGTTGCGGCGATTTAGTCCACTGCGACCTTGTCACATCGTGGCGGTGCGCCGCAACCCTGTTGCGATGATCGTGTGCGTCGTGACCTTGTCGCGTCGGACCTTTGCGTCACAACATTGTCGCGCTGCACCGATGCGCCACGACAGTGTCGTGGCCCGTTGACCCGTCGTGACTGCTGATGTCACATCGGGGTGACCCGTCGCGTTCTCAGGCGCGACTTTGGCCGGAGTTCCCCTTGTTTGGGGGTGGTTCTCTTGGGTTTTTTGCCCTACATTCGGCCCTCTAGGGGCTTCCCCACACATCCATAATCGCAATTAAAGATATTAGGGTCGGGGAACTTACCTTTTTCATCGCCTCCTCCTAGGCCGCCGTCGCCGCCTCCACGTTGATCGTCGGGGCTTCCTCCTCCGCCATCTCCACTTTAGGCACCTCTTCAATGGCTGGAGAAGCCTCCTCACGCCGCCGGGCGGTCCTCGTCGTCGGCCGCTTCCTCGTCCCGTCATTTGGCGAACCGCCGCCACCACCGCCTCCGTTGCTTTCTCCCTCCATCGCCAGCACCTTGAGAGAGTGAGAAAGAGAGAAAGAGAAAGAGGAAGAGGGTGTAGAAAGGAAGAGGATCGCCCGGGGGAGAAATTGCCGGAGCAAGAGGTTTGAACGCACAAAGGGGGGAAGAGAAAGGGCTTTTGCGTTTTTGAATCAGCGGTTGGTGTCGCGGCGCTCATAGGTGTCGAGTTATTATCGCGACGACTAGGTCGACCGTAACCTTGTCGCGACCGCCCGCCCCGTCGTAACCTTAAGGCGACATCTCTAGAGGTTGCGACTTTGACAGTGTGCACAAATTGAACAAAAGTCAAATTTTCATTAAGTCAAATAATCAAATACATTGTCTAATTCCCCCTACAATCAATCAATGCTCTTTTCGCCTTCACTACCACCTGATACAATGTCTATCTATCTAAGCTATCAAGTCGTGATAATGCTCGTGGCACACACCTCCCAGTGGACGATGGCGCTTCGCACGTCCCGTTCATCCTGCTCATCTCCCCTCTTCCTCAATTGAATAGGCAGGTAGTGTGAAAGATAGGGAACCATTGTGCGGGCTGCTCCATACTGTAGATAGCATCGGTCTGGGTTGTAGAGGGTCAGTGCCTCGTTGCCCAGGAGATGAAGTGCCAGTTCGAGGCGCTGTGGTAGGTAGACCGTCCTGTTGTGAAGGAAGCGTGGGTGCATGTCGAACTTCGCCACTGTCATGTTCTTAAGATAATCGCGCCAAGCCTTCAATCCTTTCACTTGGGTTGTCTTACACCATGCCTGGGGAGTCAGGTAGAGAGGCACGCCGACGAATGCATGGGGATGATGTAGCATGGTCTTGCACTTGGTGGAGAGGGTATCCATGGCCCGGAACTGTATGTGCATGCCCATCCATAGCTCGGGCGTGATGATAGAGTCGAAGAAGGGACCTCCAGTGGCTGCAGAGGTAAGTCCAGCATAAAGATAACCAAGGACGGCTTGGCCAATTTTCATACCTTCTGAGACGGAGTCAATTATGCTTAGATTCACAATGGAGATAGCACCGTCTTCAGCTGGGAAGAGAATGACGCCACAAATGCAGATGGCGGCTGCTTTGGCAATAGAGAGATGGTTCCCCGTCTTGCGCTTGCACTGGGAGATCACCCATTGGGCGATGGCGAGGAGATGTACCTGCGTCCGGCTGGTCATGGAGTGCAGGTTAGTCTTCTTATTGGTAATTTCTCTGAGGATGCTCCACGCATTGATAGGCGCGAGGAGACCTAACATTGTCTCCAACTCGTCCAGCAAGATAGTAGCCTCAAATTTGGAGAAGATGAACCTGTGGGTTTGGGAATGCCACAGCTCCGCCAACGCCGTAATACTATCCCACACATGCACGATCATATGATATTGCTTGGCTAGCACGAACGCAGTAGACAATCCCCACTCCTTTAAGTGGTCAATGGACGAAGGCGGGAGTAGCTCTATCATTGGGGCTAGCCAAGGCACTTTGGAGAACCTCCTCTGGCAAGGAAGAATCTATAGAAGAGTAGAAAAGAGAAGATTGAGAGCGGGGGAGGGAGAGAAAGAAAACAAAGAAAAAATAGAGTAGAAAATCAAAGCTAAAGAAGAAGATCACTTACTTGAAGCTCTGAGCGTGTGCATATGTGCCTGGGGATGGAGGAAAGCTGCTGGAGTTCAGCATGAGACTCTCGGGCCGCCTAGGGACCGGCATAAGGCGGGATGTCTTCTTGGAAGGGAGAATAAGATCTCTTCATGACTGTAGGAGAGAGAAAACTAAAGAAGAGAGAGGGGGGAGAGAGAGCTGCGGGATTAGCACCCTAAACAACTCTATTTATAGAGCTCTAGGGGGAGCCAACCCATCCTAATCCCGTAACTAAGTGTTAGGATGAGATTATAAGAGGTCTAGGAGTCCTAATAGAAGTCTAAGGGTCTTAGGATAGAGATAAACATAGGTTTTTTTGCATTTACTGAGTTCGGTCAGAGTTGCGACGCCACGATATGATGCAACAAGGTCGCGACATGGCGGGGCGATGCGACTATGTTGCAGACCCCAAAGACGTCGCCTCTCTATTTTGTGTGTTATTTTCCACGATTGTGCATACGTTTATTCGATTGTGTTTATGTATATATTGTCATTTTTGTGTTTATTATGTCTATTTTGTCAAAAAAAATCAGAAAATCAGAAAATCACAAAAGAAGGAACGTCACAGTTAAGTCAAGTATTGTATTCATTTCCTTACTCCCTGCATTACTATATGGTATTCTATCTATTATATCGTTTCAAGGACCGGCTGGTTCTCAATGTGCTCTGGGATTTGAGTTCCCCTTTACCAAAAACAGTGATAATCTAGGTGCACATAGTCAATCGTTGGATAGGCCAGTAGGTCGGGTAAGTTCGGGGACGATGGATTCAGGCCTGCACTGCGGTTGTAGGTAGTTTCTTGACCCGCTCTTACTTCGGCTTAACATTATTATCCTTGATGTATTTTCTATTTTCTCCTTTTCCTTGCATTCGTTTTAATGATTTCTTTTTTTTTTAACCCAGCATGCATCATGTAGGTCTTTGAACTTTCATAACTCATCCCTGGCTAATGGTAAGCCCTTATTGAGTGTCCAATCATTCTTCATGTTTCAAACATGAAATCCTATTCCATTCTGAATCAGAAGGTTTGCCTCCGAGTGAGTTGTTCCCGTCAGTTTGATAAGAATTTCCCTGTCTGGATTCTCTATCCAATTTTCATCTTACTCCTTTGATCTATTTTGGTCGCGAACCGCTCCCAGGACAGAGTCATGAGTTACCTGCCTGGCATGCTCATGTCCCTCCAAAATGAAACCTGCAGGCCAATCGGCTAGGGTACCTCTCAATCGAGGGGTTGATCGTCCTTTTCTTTCTCCTTCTCGTCCAGACTTGTACTTTTCTTTGCATTCTGTTCGAGCAGCTAACTCGGGGCTTTCACAAAGATTCCAATTACTTGTTGGTTAGATCAGGTGTCTCTTTACCTTGACTCATATTTTTTAGTACACTCCGCATCATTTCCACTTCGCCGTCACTTCATGACACCTCTGCTGCACTTCTGCTATACTCCCTTGCAAGTAGGAGTGAAGGAGGGGCAATCTGTAGAAACCCGATTCTGGCTTATAAGTTGAACCACATTTCTTGTTATCTCAGTGAGCCCCAAGTTGGTCACTCACCTTGAGCCCATCATTAGTCTTGCTTTGAGCCCATTAACAACCCACTTTCCATTAAAATCCCGTTCATTATCTTTTAAAGAGTCCATGAGCCCTAATGATCATTATCCTCCTATGTGATTGGCCAATAATTGAAGAATAATCGAGTTTCTTTAACACGACGGGTCGTAGCGCCGCGTTACTTCTGTCGCGACCGCTTTGGCCGCCGCGACAGTCCATGCATATCCATGCACGTGACCTCATTGTCGCGTCCCTCATGGCAGTTGCGAGCATTCTTATCGCGCCCCTATGATGCGTCGCGACTTCAGCCGCGTGAGCTGGCCTCCGCAACCACTTCCTATTTATCTCGTTGAGGCCTTATCTCTATCCATTTGAACCTCCCAACCCCCATGGCCACGGTTGGGGGCTAAGGGTCTCCTTAGGAGTCTCCCTATGACTCTACCCACGATTTGTTATGACATTTATCCTCTCCTATGGGTATTTATCACCTAATAATGGGATTTTCTCTCTCATTTTCTATATTAGCAAGCCCATTTTCTTCAGAGAAGGGGTGACCCCGAATTTCACCCCCAAGGGCTGCCAAAATTTTATGTTAGCTCGAAAGCAACTCTTCTCCTCTCTTTTCCACACATTCTTCACACCAAGCCATGACGATCTCTTCATCATTGGAGCTTGGTGAGTGAAGAGGGCGACCCCACTACCTTTCCTCACCATCTGGAGCATCAGAGGACGTCCACCACGCCAGGGAGTCACCCCATATGGGGTTCCTTCTTCATTCTTTCTTCTTCCTCTTCATTTCATGCATTTTTCTTATTTTTCTTAGATATGACTCATTTCCCTTTTCTTCCTACGTTTTCCATATACCCAAGGGTTTGAAACTACCCCCAGGTCCATTCCCACCATGCTTGATCTCATCTTTCCATTTTTGGATGGATACTATGCTTAATATGTTTTAATTGGGTTCTTTTCCTTATTTTCGTTGTTTTGGCAGGCACTCAAGCATGATCTCACGAGGAGCTCTTGTCCTCTGGCCGGCCGGAGGGCAGGAAGAAGGTCCTTCCACACTTCTCCCGCACTGTAGAGAATGCGACCGAGGAAGGCGACGCGACAACGAGAACGCGCCCCTATAGGGCGTCGCGACACCAGCTTCATCGCGACGGGGTTTCCCGTCGCGACCTCAGGTCAGTATGATGTTCTCTCTCCTTTTCCTAGACTAGTTATCCCGTGTTATTTCTATTCTTAGGCAACTATCTAAGTGGCGATCACATCCTTTTTTTCATGTCTTTATATTGAGCATGTATTTGCGTGTATTGGGGGGCGCACAATCCCCATGATTACACTACATCGTGAATTAATTCCTTTACCCTAACAGTGTACTGTTCCATGTTCTTTGTGAAGCATCATGATTAAACCATGTCTGTTTTGAAATTCCTATTTACTGTAAGTACCCATGTGAGTCTAGAACAATTCACAACTGGTTTCATGATTTTTCATCGCCTGTACAAATAGATATGATTTTCTAAATCACCCTGTGTCAAAATAAAATAAGTTTGGTCTGCAATCCAATGCAATGTCCTTTCCATGTTAGACTCAGGCGCAGACCCTGTGAACACGACGGCCCAATAGGCCACGTTCACAGGGCTGTCGCGACAGTGCTCTCCATCCCGATCTGATCGCGACAGTGCCTGTCGTTGCGAACTGCTGCCCGATCTGACGAGCCCGTCGCGACCCTCAAACGACCCTGTCACGATCTACTTGCCTGTTCAGAAAAGCTCGTCGCAATCCTTACAAGGCCATGTCGCGTTCACACTTGACGCCGTCGCGACCCTTGTTAGGGTACGGCGCGATCTCAGCTTTTTGCAAGTTTTATTGTTATACAGTCACCCCATGTCCTATTAACTGTCTTGTACACAGAAAAATGAAGTTGTAATTATTGAATATATTTGAATTAATTCAAGTTAATCACATGATCTATCTTGTCCATGATTTTCTCATAACACTTGCACTCACTTTGAACCATCCAATTTGGCTTGATTTGACATGAAAATATTTCATAACGTATCTGGTAATTGATGTAATTAAATTGCCATATTTTAAATATACTTGTCTACGTTTTCTCGCGATATTTTGAGAATACTGATACCAACGCTCCACTATTCTAGAATTCCTCTAGAACGTCGAGCGCTTGTTTCTATATACACACTCTCTCTTGACTTGGACGAACACTCTGTCGGATACTCCTTCTGCCGGACTAGTGAATCCTTGTTCAAGGCCTCCATAAGCCTCCTCTGTCTATGGATTCCCACATGGTCGACGAGCCAGTTGTACCCTAACACCTACGATACCCTTTAGGGATCAACATGATCCAAACGGCTATTAGAAGTTTGCTCTTATCTTGAATCACGTTGGACTTTTGGACCTGTGCTTAACATGGCCAGTGGAAGGGTCCTGAGTTCCACCTGACTGCCAACACCAAGTGTGCATGTTGTGCAACTGTTACTATCGCCTGTTTACTCGACGTGTTACGTGCAATGTCCACTAGCTCTCATCTTTACTCTACTCGCTCGTCTATTCATGTTCACTCTACTATCTCATCTATTTATCTAGTACTCTCATCTATTTCTTGGTACTCTACATTGATCATTGACTGATTGTCTAAAGATGAACAATATAGCCAATGCCTGGCAATATATAAAGGGCCCGATCTGGTCCTGGGATGTGCGCCCGAAAGTGCTAGTGCCCATGGGAGTTAAATGATCAGAGTGTTTGGCATTACACTCGAGTGCTATCTATCTCGACTATGTAAATGACAATCAAAAGTGCTATGTCCTCTCGTTGTCTATTGACGAAAGTGCTATACTATACCGTTGTGCTATTGCTATACTTTGTGCTATTTGTGCTATGGCCATCTTGCTATACTCGACACTTGTGCTATATTTAGAAAGTTGTGCTATTTCTTTCTCGTGCTATCCTGCTATCTTTTACTTGACTCTCTCGTTCTGTCATTAGTTACGCTGCCTTTTAATATAATAATCATTTAAAGCTTGCTTGACTGTTGAGATTTAAGTCCTACTGGGCGTTATCGCTTACCCTGTGATTTGTCATTGTGTTCTCAGGTGAGACTGAGGATGACACATACACTCAAGAGGACGGGAACGACCAGGAGTGACATCAAGAGTACCCTAGTGTCCGAGTACTATGATAGAGTCTTAGTTTAGTCTTTTGCTTTATTTCAATTTAATTGGGCCCTATAGATTGGCTCTGATATTATTGGTTGTAACTAGACATTGAAAAGTTATTAATGAGAAGAATTTTCTTTAGTATTATTCATTGTGCAATGGTTTAATGTCTAGTACTTGCTCTGTACCCATTTACTTGCAACTGCCTCGCGTTTTGATATTCCGCGTCGGGGCGTGACAGCAGAGGACTTCGCCACAGTGAAAGCGACGTTCCTTGAACAATGCCAAGATGGGGTCGGACTATAATACTCTTTTACGAATCTCATGACCGAAAGGATGAAGTCGGATGAAGATTTCACTATATATGCCGACAGGTGGAGACAAATGGTCACACGAGTCCCAGGGTACCTTCTAGAGGGAGAGAAAGTCAAGATCATCATTGCCAATGCAACCCCTGCCTATAAGAATATCCTAGCCATGAATGATATCACCACCATGCATCAACTCTACAGTCGGGCCTGGTTCATCCAAACCCAACTCAAAGACTCCCCCATACATTCCATATTCGAACCCCAAAAGTCCCGCTTCCACAGAAAACCTCAGGGGCCAGTGATCGAGGGTGTCCAAGTTAACGAGCAGGTGAGTGCATTCAACCCTGCCGGCCAGAACAACAACCGTCAACCTTACACTGCCTAGGGTCAAAACCACACCAATCCCACACAAGGCCAGCAGCCCTAATATAACCAAGTACCACCTCCCGATGGCTCCCAACAAAGGTGTCCCCTAGGTCCAAGGAGAACTCAATACCTGTCACTTCCTGAAACACTCTCCGGCATCTTCTTGGCCCAGATCTCCACAGATGCCATCAAACTCCCTCCGGAAAGGCCATTGAACCCGAGTGTGGACCAAACAAGGTACTGCATGTTCCATCGGCAGCCAGGTCACACTATTGAGCAGTGCTTCACGTTCAAAAACCTGGTATATGATCTCCATGAGCAAAACAGGCTGGACTGGACAGCTCTTCGAAGAGTAATCATTGATATCAAAGAAAGGCAGAGGCAGCAGCAGCAACAAAGGCAGCAGTGCCAACCACCCCCTCAACAATAGTAGCAACAACAGCCATTGCAGGACCTAGGGATTGTTCATAACCCACTCCCAAACCACCCGCAAGCTCCCAATCCACCACCACCACCAGCCCAGGTGAATCCTATCGTCCACCACCCCCCTCCTCAAGCGAACTGGACGTATGATGATGAATCCGATGTTCAGCAGATGATGGCCATTAATCACCAGTATCCTCAACAACCCCAAATAATGCAACCAGCCAACATGGCTCCCCAATCAGTCCCTCCTTTAGTTTCCCAGGCCAACGCTATCATACTGCCCATCGGCTCAACACCCGCGCCAGTCGCTATGCCCTCCATTATCCTACCACCTACCACATCCCTCACTCCACCTGTCTCCATGCTACCACCACCCATCATAACTACTCCCACACCATCATCTTGCGACCACCTAGGCTGGATCAACCTTCCGGCGCCACCCTATCCTCTAATAGACAAACTGCCACCCAACCAACCACCCTATGGAGCGGACGAGTCTTTCGTCGCCTGTATCCACCCATCTCCACGACCTCCACCAGCCAAAGCAATCTCCAACAGGCCCTGTAACCACCTCAGCGACAGCCTCAACAGCAACCACAAGATGAGGGGGTGATTGAGCCACTGCCCAGTACACATTATGATATCCTCAAGCATCTTGATCATGTGCCAGCTAAAATCTCCATACTAGAATTGATAAAGAGATCTAAGGAGCACCAGGAAGCATTGAGGAACTTTCTACAAAGGGTAGTGGTAAATGAGGACATGCTTGCCAACAAACAGCCGAGTGCACTAGCCATGGTGATTCGTGGGCCGGCTATCACATTTGCTGAGAATGAACTAAAACCCCCTGAAGCCAGTAGACTCCCACTTTGTGTCACCCTAGTCATTAATCATGTAGCAGTGGGGGCAGCGCTGGTCGACACGGGGGCATCCATAAATGTCTGCCCACTGAGCACTCTGAGGGCCTGTGATGTGTCAGAAGGGTTGCTGAGACCAACGCCAACCACCATAGCCGCATATGACAACTCCAAAAGATCTTGTCACGACATGGTGACTACACAAGCTGAGCTGGGGCCGCTAGCTATCACTGTCGATTGTTCAAGGCCATCCTGGGGCGTCCGTGGTTAGAAGCACTGGGGGCCGTACCATCCACTACACACCAATGTCTTAAGTTTCCTTTCCAAGGATGGGTGATCAAAGTCAAAAGCATAGCCACTACCCACATAGTCGATGCCATCAATGACACTCTACTTCCAGCTGTATGGCCCGCCAACAAGCCTGTTGTCTCGGTGCTGGACATTAACTACTCTTGGGCTTACTCATTCCACTCCAAACAAGGGGCCAGTCCTGCACAAGTCAACGCAGTCAAGACGAAAGAGCCACTAAACACTAAAGGGTGGCAAATCATGATGAAGCTAGGCTACGAAGAAGGAAAAGGCCTAGGGGCAGAATTACAGGGCATTACCAAGCCTATCCTAGACATCATGATGAAAATCCGATGGGGACTTGGTTACAGGGAGAAGTCCAATCCATGGTCGTCTAGCACGTCCACCCTCAAGGCCGATCGCGAACCACTCACATGGACACTATGGTGTCACTTTACCAGAGGCCCAACTCAACCAGGGTACAACACTGTGGTGGTCGAGGCAGAGCTATCACAACATGATATACATGGCAGGAATTTCTCTAGACACATGGCCCCTATGCTCACATGCAAGGCGCTAGAAACACTCCGCCCAGGAAAGAGAAGGAAGATAGGGGACCCTGAGACTGAATGGTATCACTGGTTCGACATGAAAGACATCACTATAGCCTTCAGCCGTTTGTTCTAGGAAGAAGAAAGAACATGGCTGCCAGCTGCAGCCGGGCTGCTAGATCCACCCACATCCATCACATCCAAGAGGTAGCTAATGAGTGAAACGAGCCAGACATTCCCTACGAAAAAGGGAAGATGGTGGACGAGATGTGGAGGGGCACGTGCCTGGCCATCCATCCATCACTCCTGTGCTCCCTCCTTCCAATCCTTGTCCCTTCATCCCCTCCCTTACTCACCAATTATCTCCTCAACTCCTGACAGCTGTGGACAACATCCTCACTCCTGACCTCCCACCTTCAGTCCTCTCTGCTTTGCAATCTGATCTGAGCGACCACGAGATCACTCTCTCGTGTTGGATGCTCTCCACTGATCTCCAAAATAAAACACCAATCTTCAAATGCATATTGAGGTGGAGGAGCCGGCATACCTCCTTCACCCTCCTGATCAGGGGCACCCCTCAACTGGGGCTTCCCCTCCTGCTCCTTCATTAGGAGCCATTCTCTTCGAGGACCCTATGTCCTCCCCTAGTCCTATAGAGTCATGTAGTCAGGAAGAATCGTCTAGGTTAGAAAAGTCTAGTCTTAGTTTAGGTGGGTCTAGGGTAGAGAGTCAAGTCAACCCAGCACCCTCCAAGTCCAAACGTCGCCCTAGGAAGCAACGGGGCAAGGCTATTCCCCAGAGATACATTCAAGAGTTAGCTCGGCAATGTCAAGCATTGTTGCTAATAGATGAGTTCACAAAAGACGAGTTGGTGTTAGAAGAAGAGATTGAGCAGGATGGGGTGTTCGTAGACGACGGTTTGGCGTATATGAGATCATGAATGATGAGGACCCAATCGATGAAGAGGATGGCGAAGTAGATGACACTACCAAGATGTATGCTAGTGGGGTAAGATGATTTGATGAGCCTACAACGGCAGTGGATGAACCTACGAAGGAAGTCAATCTTGGAACAGAAGAAGATCCCAGGATTGTGATTATCTCAGCTAACCTCCCTCCTAATGACGAAGAGGAACCGGTGCAAATTCTGAGGGAGTACAAGGACACTTTTGCTTGGTCTTATGAGGACATACCCGCCCTAGACCCCTCATTAGTGGAGCACCGATCGTATTGAAAGAAGGATCGAAGGCCATAAAGCAAAACTTAGAAGGTTCCACCTACTTATGGCCCTGAAGATGAAGGACGAAGTAGACAAACTCCACAAGGCTAGATTCATCAGGGTAGTGCTTTATCGAATTGGTTGGCGAATATAGTCCCGGTCATGAAGAAGGACGGAAAGGTCAGAATCTGCATTGACTTCCGGAAACTAAATAAGGCATGTCCAAAGGATGACTTTCCGCTTCCTCACATTGATGTACTAATTGATAACACTGCTGGGTATGAAACCCTTTCATTCATGGATGGATATTCAGGTATAACCAAATTCTTCTAGCTCTTGAAGATCAAGAGAAAACATCCTTCACCACACCATGGGGAACATACTGTTATGTAGTCATGCCATTTGGGCTAAAGAATGCTGGGGCTACCTATGAAAGGGCGATGACGGCTATCTTCCATGACATGATGCACGTCTATGTAGAAGTGTACGTGGATGATATCTTGGTGATGTCAAGAACCAGGAGAGAACACCCTGAGATCCACGCCAAGGTGTTGCAAAGATCAAGGGAGAACAAATTAAGAATGAATCCAAGAAGTGTGTGTTCAGGGTATCGTCAGGAAAGTTGCTAGGCTTCATAGTTTGTAAGCGGGGAATTGAGATCCATCCAAACAAGGCCAAGGCCATCGCAGAAATGCCACCTCCGAAGAATATCTCACAACTAAGGGGTTTGATGGGCATCTAAATTCATTAGAAGATTCATATCACAGCATTCACAAAGATGCCACTCGTTCTATGATCTCTTGAAAGGAGAGGCGAAGTTCGAATGGAATGACAAGTGCCGAGAAGCCTTTGATGATTTGAAGAGGTATCTAATGAATCCCCCAGTTTGAAACCTCTTGTACCCGGGAACCATTGATCATATATCTCTCAGTCATTGAAGACTCCCTAGGTGTTGTCCTTGCACAACACGGTGAATCTGGAAAAGAAAGGGCAGCATACTATCTCTCTAGGCTTTTCAACACCGCAGAATCCAAATACACCACCGCGGACAAAACTTTTGCCGTGCTCGTGTGGGTAGTTCAAAAACTCAAGCACTACTTTCTTGCCCACGAGGTCAGCTGATCTGCGAGGATCCTCGAGATGGATCCACTCGGTACCTCCTAGGAACCTATCCTCTCTGATCGCTTGCGCACTGAGAGCTTCCTCTCCCAATTCGATATCTCTTTTGTGGTCCAAAAGGCCATCAAAGGGTATGCCATCGTCAGCACCTTGCCCATCTTCCACTACCCCATAGCAATTCCATCCGAGATGAATTTTCCGATGAACAACTCTCTGTAATGACCCGACCTCTAGGAGCCCCGCCAGGGACCTCCGAAGGTCGTGCCGCAACCCACGGATCTGAAGACCCGGAAGGGTTAGAATTTAGTCCAGTGAGATAAGCAATGAATTCAAATAACTATAATAAGAAAATTCGTACATTAATAAAGGAAATATGTACAACATGTCCAAAATAAAAGTACGGGTACAGAAAGAAGGTGCAGTCCTTAAGGGGCATACCCCGAGGACTTACAGAAAGGTCACTCTCAACTCACTCCTGGTACAAGAGCACTCACGCTCACAACTCACACTACTGGCAATGCACGGTGAACAAGCCGGCACCACGACCGACCGACAACGAACTTCTGCGACAGTAAGTCTCTACCTGAACATAGTAGGGGGGTGAGCCTCGCGAACAAAGCTCAGTAGGGATAACCAGTCCCTTACCAGCCAGAGCAACATGAACTCCAACAAAGTGGAAGCAAACTACTCTAGAAAGTAGTAAAGTGAAAAACACCTACTGCAGAGTACTACAAAGCAGCGGAATAGAGTAATGACACGACCCATAACCAGCGTCGGGCCAGACACGACTCCCGCAAAACCAGCGGAGTCAACACGATGCGGAAGCAACACCTTGGCATGCACCTGCCGAGATAGAGAACCTCACGGAACACCGGAGCAACCAGGTGAGACAAGAGTCTCACGACACAAGCACCCAACATCCCAGACCTCCACTATGTCAGAAGGGAACAACCAGGCGTCACCAGGAGAGACACCAAGCAACCACGAGAGAAGCAACGTCTCATAACAGTCACAGCTACCTCAGACCTCCACAAGGTCGAGGGCCCACAAGCAGAACCACCCTGCACATAGGACACTCCACGAGGTGAGGAAACTACACACTTCGGTGCCACACGAACGACACCAAGGAATGGGTTACTGAAACAGCAGTTGGGTGTCTGCAAAAGGCACCCTGAAAGAACCCGCAGAGCGGAAACCACTAAGCACGGCCCACAAGGCCAAACCAACCAAACCCACGGCACTAGACACATCTAGGCTGCAACCACCGTATAGGTTTGGGCGACGAGACTCACTTAGAAACAACGTGAGAAACTCTGTCACAACAAGTGCAACCAAACCACCGCAACATGCAGCTAAGAGAGGGACCCACAGTCCACCCCTCTCGCTCTCCAGCCGTCGACTCCTGCCTACAACCTCCCTAGGTAGAGTGAGGCTACTAAGCCACAGTAGAGAACAACTAACAAACCATTGCAGCTCGGCCGAGATGCGGCCCGACGCCTAACCTCCCTACGTGGCTCCGGAACCAACGTAGTGCGAGGCAGTGAGAAGGACTAGCTGATCCGCACCGAAAGAGCGCCACAACAACCTCGGAGACACAGACACAGATAAGGGAGCTCCACAAACGACTCTACGCCGCTGTCCCCACCGTTTTCCCCTCTGCTACAAGTCCGCCACACTAGGCTGTCAACTCTAGCACGCTCGTAGCCCAGAGAACTCCCTCAACAGGCTCCCGAGGATGGGGGTCCCAGGTAACGGTAACAACCTATCTCGTGGACAAGCCCTCAAGGCCTAGCACTGGGCGAAAGAGAACGGGCGTGGCAACCACCACAGAAACCGGCACAGCTGGCTTGTAACCTAGACAAGCCCAGCAGGCACAGGCACGCACGACACCCTTTCCTGAAACCCCTAGAAGGGCCATCGGCCAATGCTGGCACACACGACACGGCCCGAGAAACTGGAACACCACCAGACGGAAAGGAAACCAACGCTCTGCTAATAATCGATTGGCAGTCAGACAATCAATTATTAGACAGATGCGAACCTCCTAGCACCACGCTAGGACATGGCCACTAAGCTGTTACCTTATGTCACAGAACACAGCGTGCCAACCTGCCGCGTTCCCTACCAGAAGGTCCTAAGGGCAACCCTGCCCTGGGGCACACGCCGACACGCCAACTGTGGCAACGGAAAACACCCGAGGCAAGCCTGGTGCTGTCGCCCCCTCCTTGCCCATCACGATATCATCGCGACAGGAAGGGCAACCGCGACAAGCCCCTGTCGCGACGGGGAAGCAAGTCGCGACAAGAACCTTGTCGCGATAGGAAACCACGTCGCGACACGATACTTATCGCCACGGCCAACTGCACCGCGATAAGGTCGCGCTCGAATAGGGCGACGCCTCCTCTGATGTCACGATGTGCACTGTGGTCGCGACGTCAGACGGAAGGCCGACCTTCGGAATGCTACATTCCACGGTCGCCCACACACTACAATCAAGCACACAACGGGGAGGGGAGCATGGGGAAAGCTGAAAAACAAGCAATCCAGTAACAGGACTCCCAATCCACCCGAATTGGAAAGGGCACAAGAGATCCCTTTGGAAATGAAGAACCGAACAAACGAAGGGGCCTTCACGACGGCACGAACACCTCCTCCTCGCTCCACGACGCCACTCCAAGCTTCGCACGAGCCGCCGCCGGCGCCACCATGCTCCACGCTGCAGAAGGAAGATGAGGAGAAAGAGGAAAGGAGAAAGGAAGAAAAGGTAAAGCCTAAGGCGTTTAGCGTCCGGCCCCGGGAATGCGACGGGGTGGGGCATCGCGTTACCAACATTAACGCGATGGCCGGCCACACCGCGACCAGAACATGTCACGCCCCGAATATTTAGCAGCGGAATAAATACCGGGGACGTGAACGATACAAACCGGCGTATCACAGTTGAATAGTGCAGAGTCACATTCAGATATAACAACACATTCAAGACTATATATGGTCACCAATAGTATACTTTAATTCATTTCTTTCAACAAGATACAACCTCATATAAGAAGAATTAACCAAAGGGTCCATTATTCAAATAATCTTCCAGAAAAGTTTCACTATTACATAGACTACTCAATTTCTATTTCTAAACTGTCATCTATTCTAGGACGGGTGCTCGTCACTCTTGCCCGGTCCCATCTGACTCCACGGGCCTTCATCACTTCCTGAAAAAGGGTAGGATGATAGGGTAAGCGAACTAGCTCAGTAGGATTTACATCTCAATAATGTGCGGGCACTAGTATACATGATTAACATTTTAAGTAGGGGATATGCATATGAATATGATGACAATGTATGCAATACTAACAGATTGAATAGCAGAATAGAACGGATATCATATCAGATCAAAAGTCGAATTTCATATACAATGGATAGATATTTCAAGAATAGGATCATATCAAAAGAGATTGGCCATATTCACAGATATCACGTATTCACGTGAACAGACGTATCATATCAAATCATATTTATCAGATCAAATCAGACTTATCATATCATACAAAGGCACATTCACACAAAAATCTTGCATATCGTATCAGTGCCATGCCACGCACCACAAGTCCATACTCCGCGGTTAAAAAGTACGTGGGGTGCTCCTCCAGGACCAGACAGGGCCCTTATTGCACAGGCATTGGTCAAATGGACCGAGGTCCCACGTTGTGCCAAACAAACATATTCACATTATGGCCACAGAGTTTCAATGATAAGCTCATAGTAATGGACATGATCTTCATAGAGTCAAGGAATGACAAACAGCTCAAAAGAACAAGGCAGGATAACGACATATCTTATGTTTTATAATTCATTAATGTCTTGACATGAGGGTGTTTCTAAAGACAGATCATATGTAGAACATGTACTTTCCTAACATGTATGCATATGACAATAATCAATTAAAACACCGGAAAACATGTAACCATGAAACTTATATGCAAATCATAACATTTACACACTAATATGTCCGTACTAATCATGTATTCATCCCCACATCATATCATATTATTATGTTATCAATTGACAATAGCAAGATCACAAGATAATCCTAGGATCATAAGAACGATCAAAATTTACACATTAGAATCATATTCATGTCATTACCATTTCCTTTAATGGTTTGATTATTTAAGTCCATGCGTACCTTATAACACCATGTACATGCTTGAAGACATCATGAAATGATTAGACTCAAATTACACAAAAATCTTGTAAGGATAGTGTCGACACTAGATCAAGTGGTGTCGACACAATGCTTCAAAACAAGACAAAATCATGCAAAACTGGTCAGGTAGTGTCGACACTAGTCCAGGTGGTGTCGACACAGTGCATCAAAAACAAGGAAAAAGGTCAAGTCGTGTCGACACGAGATCAAGTAGTGTCGACACTAGAGACAGCTTCCAGAAAACCCCTTAACCAATATGGGACAGTGTGTCGACACTAGCACAGGTGGTGTCGACACTAGATCAGCTTCCCAGCACTTTCTGGGTCAAACTGGGGGAGTGTGTCGACATGAGATGGGACTGTGTCGACACTAGAGGGCTTCCCAGAACACTTTCTGGGCTGTTTTGGGACAGCAGGTCGACACTAGCCCAGGCTGTGTTGACACAGTGCCTTTCCCAGAACAAAAACTCATGTTCAGGTGTAACCAGATGACATATCCCCTGTAGTGTGTCACTTCCAACTCTTATAACTCTCTAACTAATGATATTTAGACAAAATGTTCAACATGAAAGATGAAGATGACAACTAGTAGAAGACTTTGATGTTGAGACTTTGATCAAATTAGTCTCGAATCCCAAGAAAACATATGAGGAACAAAGAGTTAAATGTAGCCGAAATCGCAGTATTCTGCAGAGACTCTCTTATCATGCTCCTAACTCTCTAACGAAGGATCTTGGACAAAATGTCCAACATAGAAGATGATCGTGATGTCAAGTGGAAGAACTTTCATGAAGAAAATTTAGTCAAATTCAGTCTCTAATCGTTTGCATAACTAGAAGAACAAGAAAAAGCCCTAACTGTGCAAGACTTCAGAAAACCGACGAATACACAACGTATACTCCATGCAAACCAATCAACCAATTGCAAATGAACCTAGACTCAAAGAACTACATGATGGTGTTGGTTTTCTTTAATCTTGGCCCGAGAACACCTACCTTTATGAAGATCTAAATCCGTTGATGTTCTGGATGCAACAGAAGATGCAGGGGATGAAGCTACGGACTCCCAGCCTTCTCCTGCTCCTCAGAAGTTCTTGCTTGCCTCCAAACGACCCAAACTTTGTTGTTAACCTTCCCCAAGAGTTTAGGGACGAGTTCTTATAGTTTTAGGATGTTGTTAAGAGTCCTAACGATACTAGGAAAGGGGCTACGAGCTCTGTTCCTAGTTTCCAGGAAATCTAGGATTCCCTTACCAAAAGAGGTAGCCAAGGTTAGGAAACCACTATTGAGATTGAGTTCGGTTTTGGCTTACCTTACATGACTAATCAACCATCTTTAACCCTAAATTGCCCTTCCTCATTATGGCATAATTACCTACACGAATACTGGGTAATTCCCAGTCCAGTTCATTCATATCCTTGGGCCAAATGTGTTCTATAGGCCCATTCTGTTGATGGTTCATAATTACATGGTGTTGGAAGTCTCCAATACAATTATTTATTTATCCCTCTATATTTCTGAAAATTTTAAATTGCTAAATTTTCTGGGGTGTTACATCCTCCCCCACTTAATAAATTTGGTCCCCAAATTTAGCATAATGGTGTGGTTTGTACCTGAGAATAGCTCCGGGTGGTTTTTCTTCATTCTATCCTTTGTTTCCCAGGTAGCATTAGTAACTCCGTCTCGACTCCATTGAACCTTCACCATAGGTATGGTACGATTCTGAGTCGCTGAATCTTCCGATCCTACAGTTTGATCGGCTTCTTCATAAGTCAAGTCCTCCCGAATCTCCAAGTCCTCGTGATCAATTACATGGTCGGCATTGAATAAGTACTTCCGCAGCATGGATATGTGGAACACATATGCACGTTTGCCAATTGCGGCGGTAATGCAAGTCTATATGCCACCTGACCAATTCTTTCCAGAATTTCAAATGGCCCTATGAATCTGGGACTTAGTTTCCTTTGATCCCAAATCTTTGTATTCCCCTTGAAGTTGAGACCTTCAAGAAAACATGCTCGCAACCTGAAATTCCAGTTCTCTCCTTCTCTTGTCTGCATAACTTTCTGCCTGGATTGTGCTATCTTCAGACGTTCCCTGACAATTTGAACCTTCCTGACAGTTGCCTCAATCAAGTCGGGTCCAACCCATTGCTTTCCCCAACCTCTTCCCAACAAAGGGGTGATCTGCAACTCCTGCCATATAAGGCTTCAAATGGAGCCATTTTGATACTAGCTGATAGCTATGTTGTAAGCAAAGCCATCAAGTACAACTGATCATCCCATCGACCCTTAAAATCCAGCACCAGAGCACGAAGCATATCCTCCACAATTTGATTGGTCCTTTCAGTTTGTCCATCAGTCTGAGGATGGAAGGCAGTACTAAAGTTCAGTTTGGTACCCATTGCTGCTGCAATCCCTTCCAGAAGTGTGAAGTAAATCTAGGGTCCCGATCAGAGATTATGCTAGATGGAACCCCATGCAATCTAACTACTTCCTTAACATATAATGCAGCCAATACATCCACTGACCATGTACTCTTAATCGGCAAGAAATGTGCCGACTTAGTCAATCGATCAACTATTACCCAGATTGCATCCATACCACCTCGAGTCTTGGGCAATCCCATGATAAAGTCCATACCGATACTATCCCACTTCCATTCCGGGATTTCTAGTGGTAGCCAGCCGTACGGAAATGCTCGGCCTTGACTTTCATACATGTTAAACAGTAGGACACATGATTGGCCACTAATACGACCTTTTCAAGTCTTGGTACATCTTTGTTGATCCAGGGTGAATCGTGTACTTGGACTAATGAGCTTCATTAGTAACCTCTTCTTGAGTTCCCCATGATCAGGGACACATGTCCTACCTCGGAACAGTAATCTACCTTCGCAGATAGAGTGAAGTCAGGTCATTGTTCTAGCTTCCCTGATCTGAACAATAAATGGATCCTCTCCTGTTTCTCCTTGATTTCAGTCAGTAGATCAGATTGTATTTGGAGGTTTGAAATCATTACTTGTTTTTCCTTCTTTCCCACGTCTATGTTCAGACTTGCAAATTGCTCCAGTAACTTCCATTCGCCCAGCATCAAACTAGCTAGCATAGCTCTTGGTTGTCTACTTAGAGCGTCTGCCACTACATTGGCTTTCCCAGGGTGATACTGAATGGAAAAGTCAAAGTCCTTAAGGTATTCTAACACCTTCTTTGTCTCATGTTCAACTCCTTCTGTGAGAAAAAATATTTCAAACTCTTGTGGTCAGAAAAGACCTTAAATTGCTCACCATAGATATAATGCCTCCAAATTTTCAAGGCGAATACTACAGCTGCCAACTCCAGGTCATGAACTGGATAGTTCACTTCGTGGACCTTCAACTGTCTGGAAGCATAAGCTATTACCTTCCCTTGTTGCATTAAGACACATCCCAGTCCAGTACCAGAAGCATCTGAATAAATTTCAAATCCTCCCTCTTCAGTGGGTAAGGCGAGGACAGGAGCAGTAGTCAGACACTTCTTCAAGTTGTTGAAACTTTCCTCACATTCATTGGTCCACACAAACGGATTTTCCTTCCGGGTCAGCTTGGTCAATGGCACTGCAATCTTTGAGAAATCCTTTATAAACCTTCGATAATACCCAGCTAATCCAGAAAACTCCGGATCTCTGTGACGCTTGTCGGTTTTTCCCATTCAACACAGCCTCAACCTTTGATGGATCAACAGCGATACCATCTTTGGTACCACATGCCCTAGAAAGGATACCTCCTCAAGCCAGAATTCACATTTACTTAACTTGGCATATAGTTTGTTCTCCCTTAAAATCTGCAATGCAATCCTCAAATGCTCTCATGCTCTTCCTTTGTCTTGGAATAATCATATATCATCGATGAATACCACCACAAACTTATTAAGATATGGGCGATAAATGCTATTCATCAACTGCATGAAAACTGCAGAGGCATTTGTTAGTCCAAAAGGCATAACAATAAATTCATAATGCCCATACCTGCTTCGGAAGGCAGTCTTGTGAATGTCTTCTCCTTTGATCCTCAATTGATGATAACCAGATCTGAATCTATTTTAGAGAAGTATCTAGCTCCAGATAATTGATCAAACAACTCATCAATTCTCGGCAGGGGGTATTTGTTCTTGATGGTTAACTGATTCAATTGTCTGTAATCTATGCATAGCCTCATCGACCATCTTTCTTCTTCACGAAGAGGACAGGTGCACCCCATGGCGATGTGCTTGGTCGGATGAAACCCTTCTCTAACAGTTCCATCAGTTGCTCTTTTAATTCTTTCAGTTCTGCGGGGGACATTCTATATGGTGCCCTAGATACCGGTGCTGCACCAGGGACCAATTCAATGGTAAAATCGACCTCTCGCTCAGGAGGAATTCCTGGCAAGTCTTCGGGAAAAACATCAGCATATTCGCTGACGACATGAATGTCCTCTACTTTGACTTCCTTCTTTGCAATGACTACAGCCGCAAGAAAGGCCATACAACCTTTCCTCATCATCCTTTTGGCTTGTAATGCAGAGATAATTGACAATCTCCTGCGGTTTCTATCCCGGTGAACACTATTTTGGGTACTGGCTAAAAGTTACCCGACCTCTCCTGCAATTATACTAGCCCCATATTCAGACATCCAGTCTGCTCCCAGTATCACATCATACCCCGCCATGTCCATACATATTAAATTTACTGGTAGGTTTTGGGTTTCAATCAACACCTCACTGGATGGTATAGACTTGTAGATTGGTACCCGGACCAATCGGGGTTGACACAACTATTTCTGATTTCATTGGGACGGGTTTTACAGGTAGGGTATCAACAAATGTTTGAGATATGAAGGAATGCGTAGCTCCCGTATCAAAGAGAACATATGCGGGTCGGGAAAGAATAGTAAGTGTACCTTCCACGATCCCTCCTTCTTCACAGTTTCTGGTTCCTGGACAGCTTGCAATCGGCCTTGCCTCTTCTGTCCATTTGGACGCTTGTCCTGAGGAGCATGTTCCTTCAGTAGTGGGCAGTCCGATCCTATGGTCACGACTACCACAACGCAGGCATCTCCCTT
This sequence comes from Colocasia esculenta, assembly GCA_014218235.1. Lineage (NCBI taxonomy): Eukaryota > Viridiplantae > Streptophyta > Magnoliopsida > Alismatales > Araceae > Colocasia > Colocasia esculenta. The sequence goes on along the minus strand of CM024763.1, from coordinate 99,992,026 downwards.
GCGCTCTCCAGCAATGTTCAGACGGTGACTAGCTTTGTCACAGTGTTTACACCTTTCTCCCGTTGCCACCACTATCTGCTTACCTAACTCCTTTGGCTTTTTATCAGCGGTTCATTTGTTCCGCACAGGGCCTTTTCTTCCCAATGGTCGGCTGATACCTTCCTGTAGAAGACACTTCCTCCCTTTTCACAGATTTTCCCGTAATTCTTTCAGCAGTCTCCATGGCATCCTCCAGTAACTGAGCCTTCTTTACCATGTCGGCATAGGTCTAAATGTCCATCGGCGCCAGTTGAGTGATGAACTGGGGCCTCAAGCCATTCAGAAAGCGTTTTACCTTCATCCTTTCTATCCCAATTAAGTGAACAGTATATCGGGACAAACGAGAGATTGGGCCTCGTACTCGGCCACATTGAGCCTCTCTGCTTCAAAGCCGCAAATTCAGCTGCTTTGCGTTCTTGGACTCTCTCAGAAAAGTACTTGTGTTGAAACGCTCAATAAACTGAGCCCATGTGGTTGTTGTCCATTTAGGGTGGCTTCTACCGACTCCCACCATGCTCTGGCATCCTTTTCCAATTGGAAAGTCGCCTGGAGTACCTTGTTCTGGTCTAGCATTGCATACCTTGAATATCCTTTCAATCTCTTTAACCCAGTGTTCAGCCACATCTGGGTTAGTACTCCCTTCAAACCTAGGCGGATCCATGTTCGGAAATTCCGGTGGAGCTCACCGGCCCCGCGGTTACCTCCACTTGGGTGGCTTGTAAGATAGCCTGAGTCAGGTTCTGTATGGTTCGTTGCATGTCCCTAGCCTGGGCACGTTCAGCGGCCATTGAGGTAATAATCACCTTCAAGATAATAATGTAAGTTAGCCATCTAAATATATCACATGTGACTTTTATTCCCATGGCTCTACCCAAGCTCACATTAGGTACGACGGTTTTGACTCGTGTAATGTTTCATTCCATATTCCTAATCCCTTGGACCCTAAAGTTCAGGCTCTGATACCAACTGTCACGCCCCGAATATTTAGCAGCGAATAAATACCGGGGGACGTGAACGATACAACCGGCGTATCACAGTTGAATAGTGCAGAGTCACATTCAGATATAACAACATATCAAGACTATAATATGATCACAATAGTATACTTAATTCATTTCTTTCAACTAGATACAACCTCATATAAGAAGAATTAACCAAAGGGTCCATTATTCAAATAATCTTCCAGAAAAGTTTCACTATTACATAGACTACTCAATTTCTATTTCTAAATGTCATCTATTCTAGGACGGGGGCTCGTCACTCTTTGCCGGTCCCATCTGACTCCACAGGTTCTTCATCACTTCCTGAAAAAGGGTAGGATGATAGGGTGAGTGAACTAGCTCAGTAGGAGTTACATCTCAATAATGTGCGGGCACTAGTATACATGATTAACATTTTAACTAGGTGGATATGCATATGAATATGATGACAATGTATGCAATACTAACAGATTGAATAGCAGAATAGAACGGATATCATATCAGATCAAAATGTCGAATTTCATATACAATGGATAGATATTTCAAGAATAGGATCATACAAAAGAGATTGGCCATATTCACAGATATCACGTATTCACGTGAACAGACGTATCATATCAAATCATATCTTATCAGATCAAATCAGACTTATCATATCATACAAAGGCACATTCACACAAATCTTGCATATCGTATCAGTGCCATGCCACGCACCACAAGTCCATACTCCACGGTTTAAAAAGTACGTTGGGGTGCTCCTCCCCAGGACCAGACAAGGCCCTTATTGCACAGGCATTGGTCAAATGGACTGAGGTCCCACGTTGTGCCAAACAAACATATTCACATTATGGCCACAAAGTTTTAATGATAAACTCATAGTAAAGGACATGATCATTCATAGAGTCAAGGAATGACAAACAGCTCAAAAGAACAAGGCAGGATAACGACATATCTTATGTTTCATAATTCATTAATGTCTTGACATGAGGGTGTTTCTAAAGACAGATCATATGTAGAACATGTACTTTCCTAACATGTATGCATATGACAATAATCAATTAAACACCAGAAAACATGTAACCACGAAACTTATATGCAAATCATAACATTTACACCACTAATATGTCCGTACTAATCATGTATTCATCCCCACATTCATATCATATTTTTATCTTATCAATTGACAATAAGCAAGATCACAAGATAATCCAAGGATCATAAGAACGATCAAAATTTACACATTAGAATCATATTCATATCATTACCATTTCCTTTAATGGTTTGATTTATTTTAAGTCCATGCATACCTTATAACACCATGTACATGCTTGAAGACATCATGAAATGATTAGACTCAAATTACACACAAAATCTTGTAAGGATAGTGTCGACACTAGATCAAGTGGTGTCGACACAATGCTTCAAACACAAGACAAAATCATGCAAAACTGGTCAGGTAGTGTCAACACTAGTCCAGGTGGTGTCGACACAGTGCATCAACACAAGGCAAAAAGGTCAAGTCGTGTCGACACGAGATCAAGTAGTGTCGACACTAGAGACAGCTTCCAGAAAACCCCTTAACCAATATGGGACAGTGTGTCGACACTAGCACAGGTGGTGTCGACACTAGATCAGTTTCCCAGCACTTTCTGGGTCAAACTGGGGGAGTGTGTCGACACGAGATGGAACTATGTCAACACTAGAGGGCTTCCCAGAACACTTTCTGGGCTGTTTTGGGACAGCAGGTTGACACTAGCCCAGGCTGTGTCGACACAGTGCCTTTCCGAGAACAAAAACTCATGTTCAGTGTGTACCAGATGACATATCCCCTGCAGTGTGTCACTTACAACTCTTATAACTCTCTAACTAATGATATTTAGACAAAAAGTTCAACATGAAAGATTAATATGACAACTAGTATAAGAACTTTGATGTTGAGACTTTGATCTAATTCGGTCTCGAATCCCATGAAAACATATTAGGAACAAAGAGTTAAATGTAGCCGAAATCGCAGTATTCTGCAGAGACTCTCTTATCATGCTCCTAACTCTCTAACGAAGGATCTTTGGACAAAACGTCCAACATAGAAGATGATCGTGATGTCAAGGGGAAGACTTTCATGAAGAAAGTTTAGTCAACATCAGTCTCGAATCGTGTGCATAATAGAAGAACCAGAAAAAGCCCTAACTGTGCAAGACTTCAGAAAACCGACGAATACACAACGTATACTCCATGCAAACAATCAAACCAATTGCAAATGAACCTAGACTCAAGGAACTACATGATGGTGTTGGTTTTCTTTAATCTTGGCCCGAGAACACCTACCTTTATGAAGATCTAAAACCCATTGATGTTCTGGATGCAACAGAAGATGCAGGGGATGAAGCTACGGACTCCCAGCCTTTCTCCTGCTCCTCAGAAGTTCTTGCTTGCCTCCAAATGACCAAACTTCGTTGGTAACCTTCCCCAAGAGTTTAGGGACGAGTTCTTATAGTTTTAGGATGTTGTTAAGAGTCCTAACGATACTAGGAAAGGGGCTACGAGCTCTGTTTCATAGTTTCCAGGAAATCTGGGATTCCCTTACCCAAAAGAGGTAGCCAAGGTTTAGGAAACCACTAATTGAGATTGAGTTCGGTTTTGGCTTACCTTACATGACTAATCAACCATCTTTTACCCTAAATTGCCCTTCCTCATTATGGCATAATTACCTACACGAATTACTGGGTAATTCCCTGTCCAGTTCATTCATATCCTTGGGCCAAATGTGTTCTATAGGCCCATTCTTGTTGATGGTTCATAATTACATGGTGTTGGAAGTCTCCAATACAATTATTTATTTTTTATCCCTCTATATTTCTAAAATTTTAAATTGCTAAATTTTCTAGGGTGTTACAGAGCACGTCCCCCAGGGATGCCTCAACAACCAGACAAGTTAGTCTGCCACGCCTGCCACTCTGACAGGCGTCAGATGACCAAAAAGGGAAAAGCAGTCGTGACCCGTTGACCGGGCGCGACAAGAACACAACGTAGAAAGCGGTCGCAACAAGGATGACTGTCGTGACAGGCACCTCCGTCGCGACACTAACGCGTCGCCCAGCCCAGATGCATTAGTGGCCAGTCATCCAACACACGGATGGGAAAAATCGGAATGCCTGAGATGTTATAATACATCCAACGAAAAAATAATTTTGTCCTCAAAATTTAAGGGCGAAACCCGGTCAGACAAAACAACAGGTGCAAAGGGACCACTAAGTCACACCGCGACTTCCCGGTGGTCGCCACCATGAGCCTGCCACAAAGGGAGTGCCTAACTAGACATCCGACGGCTTACAGGGCACACAACAATGGTGCAGAGCACACAAGCAGATGTCGACAACTCCACAGGCGCGGCGCCCACCAAGCTGACCAGAAACACTGAAATCGCCAGTTGGAAACCACACGACTCAGCCCTCAACAGTCCACACTGTTGAGACCAACCAGTCAGTAACTCACTCTGTCACCAGTGGCTAGACAGAGGTCCCAGCTACTGACGACAACCGAGGAAAATGCCAAGAGGTCATCCACAAGACTCCACTGAATGGCTCTGCACAAGTATCAACAGCTAGCACCTACGGCAAGGCCAAACGAGTGTTTCTTAATGGTGACCCAAAACCAAGCGGAAAACACGCAAGTGGAGAAAACCACGGCGAACAAGGAAGTGTCTGCCGACACCACTAGATCTCACCCAGATCATCCTCGTGGTCCGACAAGGACACAAACGAATGTGGGGCCACGACAAACTAAACCAAACGCTCCACAGGCACATGCGAAGAGCCAAAACCAAAGAAGACGCCTAAGGTTGGCAAAGCCAGGCACCCCAAGACGTTGGCAAACCGCACAGGAAACGAAACAACTGCAGAGGTCGAGGACATCATGTTGACCTCAGAGGGATGCAGACCAAAACAGGGTACCCCAACTGAATGCACTCGCTTCCAAGCGAGAGGGAAAACCTGGACATAGGCCGCGACCAAGACCTGGCGTACCATTGATAGGGCTACGTAGACAAGGAAAAGTAGCCACCCCACAGCGGTAACGGTACAGCAACAAGGTACGGCCCAACACAAAGTGTCCCAGAGGCGAGAAGCTCAACGTCTCCAACACCGAGCAAACTCGGAAATGACGCACAAAGCTCACAATCAGGGAAATATGACACAACACACGGTGCCAACACAAGCACCAGGAGCCACCCAAGGTACAACATAGTGCACCAAGGCTCCAAACAACACAAAATGAACTACTCGAGCACGAGTGCATAGTGCTACTAAAAGTACCAAAACCAAGCAAGATGCAACATAGTTGCACCAGCGGCCGAAACAACACAAGCTAACAGGAAGGACTCTCCACAAGAGACCTGCCAAAAGCCCCACGCAAGGAACCGCAAGCCTAAAAGGGCAGAATAGGCCACACCGGTCCCGAACCCTTAAGGCACAAAGACATAGAGCATTGAAAAAGAAGCGCACTCAAGGTGCAGCACACGACTGAACCAACGACCTGAAACAACACAGGGCCAACCGAAGTGGACTCTCCACCAGCGACCCACAAGAGAAACACATGAAAATCAACAACTTCAAGAGCACAACAACCACATCGGCTCTTAGAAGCACACAAACACAAGGCACGGCTCCCACCACACAGGCGGAGAGGGCCACACACCAAACGGCGACAAGTACCTCCAAAGCACAGCTGATGCATAAGCAAAACACACACCAGAACGATGCTTGCACAAGCAAGCCAAACAAAAGAAAATCGGTGCTGCCTCACATAGAACATAGGGCATGCTGCCCCACATCGTCCAGCCAGGCAACAGGGAACTGTCACAGCAAGAGACGACACAATAGGTCACCATGACTATCGCCCACAAGGAAACAACGTGCACGAGGAGAGCTACCAGCTCAAGCTCAAGACAACACAATGGGAGGGACCTTCGCCACAAAGGTCACCACGGTGCACGACACGGCACCAAATGCCATGTAAAAGGACCACCACCCCGAGCAACCCACGGAAAGAAGAGGAAGAAGACGCACAACCGGCCTCTTCCTCACACCAAGGAGAAAACATCACACTAGGATGGCACTCACCCAAGAGGCATAGCCAGCCAAACACCCATTGAACTCACCAGACCACCATCTGGGAGAGCACGTAGGGCGCGATAAGTGAAGCAAACCACCCGACCATAGGGACACACGAAGTCCCACTAACGCAGCTGAGAAACTCGAAAATGAACAAGAAGACAACCTGGCCAACACCACGGCCACACACACGGTTAAAGGCACCACACCTTGACTGACAACACCCAAGCAGACTGTCACATAGACAGTTCAACTGGCAACAACGACAGCTCATCTCTATAGAGAGAGAGAGCAGCGACGACTAAAACAAAAACACAGGGTAGCTCTGTGGAGAACCTCCACCAAAAGTGCTAAGAGCCGCCCAGGGAGAACCTTACCAGAATGCAGCCCAAACAAAAGACACACTTCAAACCATAGGGGCAACACAACGGTAGCCCAAAAAGAACACAAACCACTCCCCAGCAAGCAGAACTACAGAAACAATGCAAGCTAGTCCTGGGAGAACTTACACCAGGACGCAGCCCAAGCAAACGGCCAAAACACATGGCCAATCGAGAGAAAACACAACAGCGAGCGGAAGCAACACAAACCGGTTCTGGGAGAACCTCCACCAGAACCACCAAGGCACTGTTCTGGGAAACCCACCAGAACGCACCGCCCAATACAACAACAGCATACCTCAACTCTGAGATAGCACAGCAACAGACAGAAATGAACACTGGATAGTCTTGGGAGAAACCCTCACCAAGACAACAACCAACAGTTCTGGAAAACCATCACCAGAACACAAGGTAACTAAGCGTTGCACCTCAACATCGAGGGCAACGCAACGGCAACCAACCAGACAACAAACGACAACGGCACCTCAACATCGAAGCAGTCCTAGAGGGAGAGGAAACCATCACTAGGACAACAACAAAATAGTTCTGGAAACCATCACCAGAACACAATTAGCCAAGCAATGCACCTCAACCCAGAGGGCAGCGCAACAACAACTAGAAACGAGCACAACACAGTTCTGGGGAAACCTCACTTCCACTAGAACCAACAGAGAAGAACACTGGGACACCTCACCAGAGTTCACAACTAGCCATCACAAGGCCGACAATAGCCACAGACAGGTGTCGCAGTGCTCAACCAGCAGTGCAACACAGCACACAAGCATCAGCTTAGCTCGAGCAAAGATGCTGACTGAGCAGAGCACAGCCCCCAACGGCGCAAAGTCACACAAGGCCATACACATATCCAACAAGGACACACCCTAACAACAAGGGACTGCCAACAAGGCAAGGACACCTTTGACCAGTTCCACAGACCATAACCCTGCACCGGTGAAGGCCACACCACACGTAGGCTCTCTCAGCCTTCACGACACAACCACCCGGACACGTAGGCCGAGGATGAACCCAATCACAGCACGAGCGAAAATAGCAACCACCCTCGTAGCACGCGCACCCAACAGTAGTAGCAACACTCTCCTGCAGCTCACACCCAGACCAAGCTGGAAAGCCATCCACCTGCAACAAAGAACCAAATGCTTACACCTAACAACAACTCTACACGAACGGGCCAGCAGCATACTAGTACCTTTCTTTGGGACAACCATAGTTATTAACTCATTACAAATCTCGTTGGACCCCTGAGCTCTGATACCACTGTAACGACCCGACCTCCCGAACCCCCGCTAGGGACCCCCGAAGGTCGTGCCGCCACCCACAGATCCGAGGACCTGAAAGGGTTAAAATTTAGTCCAGTGAGATAAGTAATGAATTCAAATAACTATAACAAGAAATTTCGTACATTAACAAAGGAAATATGTACAACATGTCCCAAATAAAAGTACAAGTACATAAAGAAGGTGCAGTCCTTAAGCGGCATACCTCGAGGACTTGCAAAAATGCCACTCTCAACTCACCTCAGGTACAAGAGCACTCATGCTCACAACTCACACTGCTGGCAGTGCACGGTGAACAAGCCGCCACCACAACCGACCGGAAATGAACTCCTGCAATAGCGAGTCCCTACCTGAAGAGAGTAGGGGGGTGAGCCTCGTGAACAAGGCTCAGTAGGGATAACCAGTCCCTTACCAGCTAGAGTAGCAAGAACTCCAACAAAGCGGAAGTAAACTACTCTAGAAAGCAGTAAAGTGAAAAACACCTACTGCAGAGTACTACAAAGCAGTGGAACAGAGTAATGCCACGACCCACAACCAGGGTCGGGCCAGACACGACTCCCGCAAAACTAGTAGAGTCAACACGATGTGGAAGGAACACCTCGGCACGCACCCGCCGAGACAAAGAAGCTCACAGAACACCGGAGCAATCACGTGGGACAAGAGTCTTATGACACAAACACCCAACATCCCAGACCTCCACTAGGTCGGGAAGGAACAACCAGGTGTCACCACAAGAGACACCGAGCAACCACGTGAGAAGCAACGTCTCACCGTAGGCACGACCACCTCAGACCGCCACAAGGTCGAGGGCCCATAAGAAGAACCACCCTGCACCTCGGACACTCCACGAGGCCAGGAAACTATACACTCCGGTGCCACCACGGACGGCACCAAGGAATGGGTAACTGAAACAACAGTCGGGTGTCTGCACAAGGCACCCCAAAAGAACTCGCAGAGCGAAAACCACTATGTACGGCCCACAAGGCAAAACCAACCAAACCCACGGCACTAGACACGGCTAGGCTAAAACCACCGTGGAAGCTTGGGTGACGAGACTCACATAGAAAAAACGTGAGAAACTCCATCACAACAAGTGCAACCAAACCACTGCCACAAGCAGCTAAGAGAGGGACACATAGTCCACCCCTCTCACTCGCCAGCCGTCGACTCCTGCCTACAACCTCCCTAGGTAGAGTGAGGCTAGTGAGCCACAGCAGAGAACAACTAACAAACCACCACAGCCGGGAGAGCTGCGGCCCCATGCCTAACCTCCTTGCGCGGCTCCGGAACCAACGCTGAGCGAGGCAGTGAGAAGGACTAGCTGGTCCGCACTGAAAGAGCACCACAACAACCTCGGAGACATAGACAGAGCTAAGGGAGCTCCACAAATGACTCTACACCACTGTCCCCACCATTTTCCCCTCTGCTACAAGTCCGCCACACTAGGCTGTCAACTCTAGCACGCTCGTAGCCCAGAGAACATCCTCAACAGGCTCCTGAGGATGGGGGTCCCAGGTAATGATAACAACCTATCTCGCAGACAAGCCCTCAAGTGCCTAGCACTGGGCGAAAGAGAACGAACGTGGCAACCAACACAGAAATTGACACAGCTGGCTTGTAACCTAGACAAGCCCAGCAGGCACAGGCACGCACGGCACCCCTTCCGAAAACCCCCAGAAGGGCCGTCGGCCAACACCGGCACACACGACACGGCTCGAGAAATTCGAACACCACTAGACAGAAAAGAAACCAATGCTCTACTAGTAATCGATTGGCAGTCAGACAATCGATTATTAAATAGAAGCGAGCCTCCTAGCACTGCCACTCGGACACGACCATGAAGGTGTCACCTTCGGTCACAGAACACAGCGAGCCAACCTGCTGCGTTCCCTACCAGAAGGTCCTAAGGGCAACCCTGCCCTGGGGCACACAGCGACAGGCCAACTGCGGCCATAGAAAACACACGAGGCAAGCCTAGTGCTGTCGCGCCCTCCTTTCCCGTCGCGATATCATCATGATAGGAAGGGCAACCGCGACAAGCACCCTGTTGCGATGGGAAAGCGCATAGCGACAAGAACCTTGTCGCGACAGGAAACTACGTCGCGACACGATCCTTATCGCGATGGCCAACTGCGCCACGATAAGGTCGCGCCCGACCTGGGCGACGCCTCCTCTAATGTTGCGATACGCACTGTGGTCGCGACATCAGTCAGAAGGCCGACTACCGGAATTCTACATTCTGGGGTCGCCCACACACTACAATCAAGCACAGAACGGGGAGGGGAGCATGGGGAAAGCTGAAAAACATGCAATCCACTAAGAGGACTCCCAATCCACCTGGATTGGAAAGGGCACAAGATATTCCTACTAATAATGAAGAACCAAACCCAGGAAGGGGCCTTTACGACGGCAAGAACACCTCCTCCTCGCTCCACGACGCCGCTCCAAGCTCCGCACGAGCCGCCGCCAGCAGCACCATGCTCCATGCTGAAACGCGCGCATTGTTGACTGTGCACTCTCGTTGTTCAAAGTTCATTGCACAGATCAATATGCGCACTTCCTCCAAACTGTTTCACAAAATTAAAACAACAAAGATGAACTAGCATGGTGGTGAGAACAAGTCATATCCACGGAGAGGCTGAATAGAGCTTGACTTAAACTATTTTGACTTGACACCATTCGACAATGCATTAAAAGTGAATATGTAAACAACACCGATCAAATCCCTCAAATACTAAACTATCTATCCCTCAAATGCTAAACTATCTAGCACTGCTCAAACGCGGGATCACCCTCTGCAACCCGAAGAACTAAACAAGTGCATCGGATCACAGTCTCCAAACCAACTATTCACAGAAGAAAGAAGAAATGAAATTAACAAAGAAGAGAAGTAAGAAGCAAATTCCACTGAAATAATCTAACTAGACACATCAGAAATAGAAATAGATTGCCCCGTGGATCGATCTCTCAACGAATTGCACAGAACAAATTAAGGAACTACTGATCTTAGCTATTCACACAGAAGAAAGAAATTCAAGTGAACTGAAATAAATGCCAACTGATTGAGCTCTAAACACTGACGGAATGGAAAAATTATGATCAAGAACATATGCTGAAATAGGAAACAAGAACATTCTGAACAACTCAAATCTCTGAACTCTAGTCCAATTCTCACAGCAGTAAAGACAGGAAAATGGAAGAAAAATCTCAAATAAAAATCCTCAACTCCTCCGCTCAAACCAACTACAGAAGAAGGAACTCCATACTCAAAAGAAAAATACTCAACTCCTTCCCTACGGCGGCAGCAGAACACTCCACTGTCCAAATGTCGAACAACAGAAGAAAGAACAACTAAAAACTCTCAAAATTGAAAGTAGCCAACCTTCTCCACAGAAGAGATGCTAAAACCCTGTTGCTGAACAGAAGAAATGGAAGAACAAAATTTCATAAACTGCAGTCGCTCTCTGGATCTGATCCAATTCTCACAATTCTGGAAGAATCGAAAGGAAGCAAAAAAAAAATCCTACAATCTCAACCAATGCTTGCTCTGCTGAAGAAGAAAAGCACAGGAAGAACAATTTCTGAACAAAACTCCTGAAATCTCCACTGGTAAACCCCTCTCCTACAGATGCTCAAAGAGAAATTACCGAAGTAAATGACAGAAAATAGTAAAAACCTGAACTAGCAACATCAAGAGCAAGAGAAATTACAGAAATCGACCCACACAACTCCCTGCTCTGCTAAAACAGAAAGAAACAGGAAGAAATAAAACTAAAAATAATGCAGAAGCTAAACTTCCTCCTCCCAACCAACAGATGCTAAATACAGGAAAAATAAAAATGAAAAAAATCTAAGAACTCGAACCCCCAGCCCTCCCCTGAGAAGTCTGGAAGAACAGAGAATACAGTGAAATAAAGACTAGAATTCTTAAAAAAAATTCTAACTAGCCAGCCCCGGAGAAGAGGACCTCGGGTCCTTTTATAGGCCTCATGGCCTTCTTCTTCCCGCCTTCCACCAGGATCGCCGGCTTCAGCACACCAGGATTGCCACCTCATCTGTGTCCTTGATCGCCACCTCAGCTTGCACAAGCTCCATCGCGGCCCACCTCAGCCAGGGCCATCTGCTTCACATAGCTCTGCACACATCCGCCTCCCTTGCTGCGCACGAACCCAGCCAGGATCGTACCTGGTCCAGCCGGCCTCTCAGCACCAGCACCCTGCTTGGCAGCGCAGCAGGTCCACACGCCCGCCAGAGCCCATCCGCCTCAGCTGGTTCACCTGGGCGCTGGCCGCCACCTCAGCACAACTGTGCACAGGGAGCTCCTGCTTCACACCGCCAAGCTCCATCTGCGCCATCGCCCTGCTCCCGCCGTGCAGAGCCCACCAGCGCACCCACGAACTGCAAACCTTGGGCGCCGCCTCAGCAGCCGTACAGTGCCATCGCCCAACACACCCGATCTAGCCGCGCCAGCCCGCACCCAGTCTTCTGCTGCTGCTTCGCACCGGAGCTCCACACGGCCTCCAGCCGCTGCGCACACTCCTCAGCATTGGGTGCACAGCACCCCTCAGCTGGCCGCCAGCTTCACCGCCTCCATCGCGCCTGGGTGCTGGCCGCCCAGCCCTCACCCGACCTTGCACAGCTTCCATTGCGCCATCTGCATCTGCTGTAGCACCTGGCCGCCTTCACATCGCCAGCTTCTTCGGGAAGCTTCCAATGGATAAGAACATATAATGAAAAAGAAATGGTTAGATTAGTATCGGGTTGTGGTAAAAATGTTTAAATGGGAATGGGGTTGTGGCATCATGTGATTAAAAGGATAATATTGAAATATTAAAATATTTGTTTTAATGGGATTGGGTGGGGGTGTGGGTATGATGGTGAGATGAGATTAAAAAATATGTAATGGTCATATGAGGGAGGGGGTATGTGTCATGATTACATTGGGTGAATCAAATTTTTAATTTTTTATTTTTTATACACTAATATTTACAAGAATTAAAAGATATTTAAAGTGATAAAAAAAATTATTTATATACAGTGTAAAGAAACATAAACTATTCAAAATTTATTGATTTTTATTAAATGAGACTTTAACCATGTGTTCAACTCGAGAATTTAACTAATATGTTTTAAATTTTATTTTTGGACGAAATGAAAATTAAAATCAACATACACTTTATTTACAGACAAAGACTGTTTAAACTTAACTATATGCATGAATTTTAACACTAAAAATTTTGTAATTATCACACGCCGGAGAAGGAAGATGGGGGAGACCTCTCCACCTTAGAGAAGAGAGGAAAGGGAGAAAGGAGAGAAAGAGGAAAAGGGGGAAACCGGCCAAGGCTTTTAGCCTCCAGCCCCCAGAACGCGACGGGGCGCGGCGTCGCGTTACCAACATTAACGCGACGGCCGCCCACACGATGACCAGAATGGGTCCCCTAGGGATGCCGCGACAACCAAACAAGTCAGTCTGCCACACTTTCCACTATGACAGGCGTCAGATGACCAAAAAGGGAAAAGCAATCTCGACTTGTTGACCAGGCGCGACAAGAACGGGACGTAGAAAGCGTTCGCAACAGGGATGACTGTCGCGACGGGCACCTCCATCGCGACACTAACGCATCGCCCAGCTCGGACGCGTTAGTGGCCAGTCATCCAACACGCGAACGGGAAAAACTGGAAAACCCGTGATGTTACCCTCTTGGTCATCTCCAAAGATCCCTTATGGTCCCTTCATTTTGATGGTGCGCTCAACTCTCAGGGACGGGGCATTGGAGCTGTGCTGCTCACCCCAGAGGGAATCACTTTCCCTATCGCCTTTCAACTCACCTTTTCTGCCACTAATAACATGTCTGAGTATGAAGCTCTCCTCGCTGGTCCTAAACATGCTTATATCTTGGGTGCATCTCACCTTAGAATCATAGGAGACTCTCAGCTTGTTCTGTAGCAGGTGCTCTCAACTTACCGCACTCGTGACCCAAAGCTTAAACCATACCAAGATTTGGTTACGTTACTGGCAAGGCAGTTTCGCAAGCTTATCTATGTCCACACTCCTCGCTCACAAAATATCCTGGTTGATGCCTTGGCGTCACTAGCTTCATCTCTATCCTTCCCTCTGAGTCGCCAGACCGAGACAATTGTAGTCCAACGGCTCGATGTTCCATCTCCCCAAGATCCTTGGTTCAAGAACCTTAGGACAACCTTAGAAGAGTGGGCTAGGAAGAGAGTAGTGCAACAAGTCATGCTAGATAAGCTTGAGGAAATCTTAGATGAAGAGGAATTGCCATGGTATTTCGAGATTGAGCAATACTGTAAGGATGGGTCGTATTCCGAAAGGGCAAATGCGGAGGATCGCAAGGCCATAAGAAGAGCTGCCTTAAGGTACACAATCGTCGAAGAAGTTCTGTACAGGCGAGCTCTTAATGGAGTTCTTCTGAGATGTTTCAATGATGACGAAGCTTGGAAAGTGGTAGAAGGGGCCCATGCTAGTGAATGCAGAGGGCATGTCAACAATCAGATGCTTTCTAAGAAGATCATTAGGCAGAGATACTACTGGCCAACCCTAGAAGAAGACTGTGCCATCTATGTCCGTAGGTGTGTCAAATGCCAACTCCATGTTGATAAAATTCATGCCCCTTCAGCTTCACTTCATCCACTCTCCACACCATGGCCATTCTCCGTGTGGGCTTTTGATATTGTTGGCCCCCTTGGTCATCCTAATTCTCAAACCAAACAAAAATCCTTCATCCTCACAGCAACTGAGAATTACACCAAGTGGGCAGAAGTAGAAGCATTTGCAGAAATCAAAGCATCCACAGTATGCTGCTTTATCATGAAGAATATCATCTTGCGGTTCAGAGTTCCAAGCAGTATCATCACAGACAACAGGCCGCAATTCATCTCACAAGAACTTCAGGACCTCTGTAAGAAATACAACATCACTCTGCATCATTCATCTCCATATTACCCACAAGGCAATTGCCAAGCTAAAGCAACTAATAAAACCCTTCTTAAAATCTTGAAGAAAACTTGTGAATCGCACAAATTCGCCGATTGGCCAGAAAAGCTAATAGAGGCTCTATGGGCCTATCGTACCTCTGTCCGTACTCCCACGGGACAAACACCGTATGCTCTCAATTATGGTGGAGGTGGTAGTTCCATACGAGATCCTGATCCCTTCACTAAGAGTCCAATTAGATAAGGAGCTTAATCTTGACGAACATCGAGAGGAGTTACTAGTCCAATTAGAATTCTTAGATGAAAGGCGACATATGGCAGCCGATCATGTACTCTCATATCAAAGGCGAATCTCAAGGTCTTTTGAAAAGAAGGTAATTGAGCAAAAATTCCAAGAGGGTGATATGGTCTTGAAATGCATTTTTATCAAGCCTGGAGGTCCAAGGTCTAAATTGCAACCAAATTGGGAAGGTCCGTACATTGTGAAAGAGGTGTATCCAGGAAATGCCTACCACCTAATTAATGCTGAGGGCGTAGAATTGTCACATCCGTGGAATGGCTTGTACCTTAAAAGATTCTACCCCTAGGTCTTTAGGTGTGAGGCCACAACACTTAGATTAGGGATAACCCTGTGTTAAGAGTCTGAAGTCCTTTCCCAAATCATCAAGGGTTGGCCTAAGTTAGGATCCACACACACACGCAAGCCTAGGTGACTGTACTTAGTAGGTATCGTAGCTATAAAGGCCCTACTTTAGCGATGCGACGGTCATTCTCTCCCAAATCGGTCGAAGTGTAGGGGTCGTAAGGGTGAGGATGTCAACCTTAGGCATACCCTGATGAGAGGAAGTCTCAAACAGGGACGGTCAAATAACAAAAGAAAAGGAACAAAAATCAAAAAAAAGGATAGAAAAATACATGATAGAATAGGGGCATGGCACAGAGTGGCAAAGTCCCCGTGGGACGCTCATGAGCCCGATCGTACGCATGCCCCAGACAGTGCAAATCCATAAGAAAGACCACAAACTCCCTACGCAACAGACCTAATCTTTGAATGGTATGATGTGGGAAGAAGCCGAACCCAACGTCCTCAAACCTACATTAGACTTTCCTTAAATAGTCTTCCATTTCACTCTATAAGATCGGGTCATTTCTTAGGTATAGCCTAAGTAGCTGCACTATCAACTAAGGGTAGCCGCCCATGGCATGTCACCTCTAAATGCACGTCCTATCCTAGTAAGGTCCTTGGTGAGAAGGGGAAGGGATCAAGACTCCAAACCAGCAGTTTGAACTAGTCTATGTGTTGTGGCCCAAAAGGACGAGTGTAGACACCCGATTCTGGCCTACAAGTTGTACCACATTTCTTGTTATCTAAGTGAGCCCCAAGTTTGTCACTCACCTTGAGCCCACCATTAGCCTTGTATTGATCCCATTAAGAGCCCATTTTCCATAAAATCCCATCCATTATATATTTCGGAGAGTCATTGAGCTTAAATGCCCGTTATTCTCTTATTTGATTAGCCGATAATTCAAGAATAATTCATTTTCTTAACGCGGCATATCATGGCGTCGCTTTAGCCTTATCGCACCCCCTTTGGCCATCGCGACAGCCCATGCATATCCATGCATGTGGCCTTGTTGTCGCGCCCTTCCAGGCCGTTGCATTATTTCCTGTCGCGCCCCTACGATCCGTCGCGACTGCAGCTGCGGCAGCAGGCCTTATCCTTATTTCCAACTAACCTCTCAACCACTTGGGCGAGGTTTGGGGGTGAGGGTCTCCTTTAGAGCCTCCTTAGGACTCTCCAATCCGGAATTAGTCAAGTATATCCTCTCATTTTGGGTGATTATCACTAAAAATGGGATTGTTTTATCTCCTTTCCTATATAAGCAAGGCCACCTCCTTCAGAGCAAAGGAGAGCCCCATTTTTCACCCTGAAGGGCTGCCAAAATTTCCCCTGATCTGGACTTAGCCTCGCAGCCCTTCCATTCCCTCTCTTTTCCTCACATTTTCACCTCAAAACTTGTTCATTTCTTCATCTACTGAGCGTGGAACGTGAGGAGGGTGATTCCAACTTCATCTTGGAGCATTTGAAGCACCTAAGCACGACATTACATGCCAGGGAGTCGCCCCCATTGGGGGCTCTTTCTTCCTCTCTCCCCCTCCTTTTCTCTTTCATGCATTTTATGTTATTTCTTTAGATAGGTTGCATTTCCATCCTTTCCTACGTTTTCCATCACCCTAGGGGTTTAAAAAACCACCCCCCAGGTTCGTTCCCACCATGTTCCTTCTTTCTCTTTTTATTGTTGAATAGATACCACACTTAACTAGTTCTAATATGGTTCTTTCTTTGTGGTTTTGTTGTTTTGGCAGGCATTCAAGCGAGTTCTCACGAGGAGATCTTGTCCTCCGGCCGGCTGGAGGGCAGGAAGAAGGTCCTTCCACATTTCTCCCACACTGCAGAGAACGCGACGGACTAGGGCGACGCGACAAAGAGTCGCACCTTGCCAGGGCGTCGCGATATTAGCTCCACCGTGACAGGGTTCCCCGTCGCGATATCAGGTTCGTGTCCCGTTCTCTCTCCTTCCTTTCCTGGTATAGTTAGCCCTCCTCGTTCCATAATTAGACAGCTATATTAGGTGGCGATCACATCCCTTTCCATGTTCCTATAGTTAGCATATGTTTGCGTGTATTGGGGGCAGCACAATCCCTGTGATTACACGTTTTGGCGATCACGGTGGGACCTTCAGTGCTACCCTCGTGAGTTCGGCGTGCTTGTCTGCCATGTTTGATTATTGAAGTGCCTTCTTAGAACCCTGTTAGTTGTTTTTTTTGTCCTGCTTTGTGGCCTTCTATTTTCTGTCCGAGACGTGGCGTATCGGGTCGTCGCGATCGAATCATGTCTAAGGTGGCTGACGCGATATAAGGTGCGTGCCTTTCCTCTTCTCTCCTCCCCACTTCTCTTTTGTGGCTTCATCTATGCCTATTCCATGCCCTTTTGCCATGTACTCTTGTTGCCCAGGTAGCATGCCCAGAGGGGGGGGGGGTGAATGAGATAAAAAAACATTTGACAAGAACTTTAAACCTGTTGGCAAAATAGTCACACAGAAACACACTTCGCAGATTGTTAGTGTTAGTAAAGGGAAAACTCAAACACACAAAAGCAATCACATGACACATAGAATTATCTTGGTTTGGATCTCCTCTCCTTAGGAGTCCTACGTCCAGTCCCTGAGCAACACCTCAGAAGTTTACTAACAAGGGTACAGTCCCCCTAAGGACACTACAACACCCAACACACCAGCTGGTCTTCCTTCAACCGAAGGGTACAACACCCTGGATACCCCACCAGGTCTTCCTTCACAACCGAAGGGAACAACACAAGAGAATGTGTCAAAGAGATGATGCCCCTAGATCAAGTTTATAGAACACCGCTTGATCTGAAGCAAGAGCTGAGAAGACGAGATCTACAAGAACTCTTCTCAGACCAAAAGGCTCTCTCACAGATCTGAACTTAGCACAGAGAGCAAGATCTAACACTAATGGGAGTTTTGCTTGGCTCTAAGAAAAGTTTGCAGAAGGTTGAAGGTGTTGTCGCTTGTTGTTCTCTAACCGTTCTCCTCCTTTTCACTTTAGGAACTTCATTCTTCTATATATATCATCTTTTGAAATTCGTACGTTGAAGTGCCCGTTGTCTCTATGCATAAGTGTACGTTAGACTGCTTGACACTTGGAAGCTTCCAGTCAATAGTCCTTTATCCTTTCATGCACGCAAAGAGAGAGAGGATCTTCAGTAATCTCCTTTGGCTTCTATTTTGTCCAACGTTGTATGACAGATGTTGTTAGAGACCTGCACATATTTAAAGCTTGAAGGATAGACAGCTAAGCTATCTCTTGTTGTCAGTCAACGTTAGAATGAATGTTCATCAAAATAGTAATGCCATTTTGTTGTTCTAAAAGATGTTTACAGAAGAAGATACGTTAATGGAAGATATTGTCTGCATGCATGCAGAGATACGTTCAGTCTTCATAAATGCACAGCTGACATAAATATCCGTGAAGACTTTGACTTTTCAACGTACTAAAAATTAACTCGAAGGTCGAATCGTTGTCTTCTATGAAATCGTTATATACATGACTTATGAAATCATTGTGCAGATGAATGAATCGTTGTGCATTCATAAGTAAAGAGATGCATACACAAATCATTATATGTATTAATAATCAAATCATTATGAAGTTATAAATAAATCGATGTACAAATCGTTGTGATGTTATGAACAAATCGATGTATAAATCGATGTGATGTTATGAACAAATCGATGTACAAATCATTGTGATGTTATGAATAAATCGATGTACAAATCATTGTGATGTTATGAACAAATCGATGTACAAATCGTTATGCTTCTTTAAGAAATCTATGTGAGAGTAAATCGTTGTTCTTACTTAAGGAATCGTTGCGGAAAGCAAATCGTTATGATTACTTAACGAATCGTTGTGATCACTTGACAAATTGTTGTGAGGGCAAATCATTGCGATCACTTAACAATTTGTTGTGAGGGCAAATCGTTGCGATCACTTAATGAATCGTTGCGATTACTTAACAAATCGTTGTGAGTGCAAATCGAAGAAATCGTTATAGCTCTATAGAAATCGTTATGACCTATAATGGAAATCGATGTGTACTTAGAGAAATTTTATGTGTACTGAATCTAAATACTTCAGGGTGAGATACTTACAGAATTTGCTTGACTTTTCATGATTCATTTCTTGTGCTCAAAACTTTGTAGAAAATATGTTAGATTTAAGCTTTATATAGTTTTGTTAATCACCAAAATGGCTATGTAATTTAGTTAAATTACACGGGGACAATTAGTTCATCAATCTCCCCCTTTTTGGTGATGAAACAACATAGCATTGAAGCCAAGATATTTTGAAATAAAAATGCTAGAATAAAAATGCTAGAGATATTTCGAAATGATAAGAGATGTATTTCAGAAGTGCTATATTTCTCACCCTTTTTGTCATTTAAGCAAAAAGATTAGGTATTAAGACAAAGAAAGAGAAAAAAGACAAATGAGAGACCACAAAAAGATTGGATTATGCTTGTTGGGGTACAAGGAGATAGAAAGCAGGAGACAAAAGAGAGGCATAATGAGAAATAGTTTCCCAGGCCTGCTCTTCTGGCTTTTCAAAAAACTGTCTAAAAACCCCAGGTTCAATAGTGTAGGAAGGTCCCATGAGGGGAGCCATCCTTCGATGATGATGGACTAGCTACTCATTAAGAAGCCAAGCATACTGATCTGAATCAAGAGAGATCTTAAGGAAGGAGACTTTCCCAAAGCTGGCACAGGCAAGAAACTAATCCATGGAGACTGGATAGAAATTCTTCTTGTGCTTCAATTCCATCCGCATAGCTACATAGACCTTGTACCTTTCAATCCAAGTTTGATAGGGATCATGAACAAGATGAATGGAGTTCATGTCCAGAAATTGAGCAGCTAAAATCTGAGATTGACCTTCCTTGGCTAGAGATTCATTTACATGAGAGAGCTGTTGTGCAGAAAGGGGATAGAGCTTGGTCCAATCTGCAGGAGATAATCCTTCAAATTCTGACAAAGCAGAAGCAAGAACATCTGTAGTGACATGGCCTTGGTGATACTCTCTGAACAGAAACCTGTTGAAAGCAACTAGGTAGCCTTTCTGCACTTTGATTCTGCCCAAGACTCTGGCAAAACGCTCAAAAATAATTGAGCCTACAGATGAATCCATTATTAGAGAGTGAAGAGGGGGAAGAAAGGCAGAGTCAGGCAGTTGGAGGGTTGCAAAATGTACTTGGATGGCTTCAGTGTGAGCTCCACCTGATCCAAGTGCTCTAATGGCCTCTATGAACTGACCCAACTGAATCTCTGGCAAACGATGAAGATACCGATAATCATTGAACAGTTTGAAGTACTTGATCATCTTGATATCCTTTTGAATGAAAGGGCCCAGTTGTCTTATGGTGGATCAAGAACCATTCGGATAAAGTCATGGAATGGTCCCTTGGAGGGAACCTGGCAGATCTAGCAAGAAGAAATTTATTGTAGAGAACTTTATTGGTCCGAGCCCACTGCTCCTCAGTTTGGGATTCAGCTACATAGAAGATCTTTGATTTGAGAGATTTGGAAAGAGAGGTGTAAGGAAAAATAGTGTTAGATGGTCGGTGAGATGTAGATAAGGAATATTAAAAATAGAGGCAAAAACAATTTGGAGGAATTCCTGTAGAGAGGTTTATTTTTGGTGACCTTTGTTAGAGAAAACCATAAAGGAGGATAATAGGGATCTGAGGATTTAGAGAAAGTGGTGGTTGTTTTGCGTTTCTTAGGAATAGGACTAGAGGAGTCTTCCTATGAATATGTTCTCCAACCAGAACAGATTGGAGAATGGCTACCTCAAACTCATCTTGAGGCACCTAAGATAGGGACTACTAATCTGAGCATCCTCCAGAATGATAGTAACGAAGGAGGAGGAGCAGAATGATGAAGAAGCGAATGAGAGGTGGAAGAAGGTATGGCAGTTGGTTTAGAAGAGGAAGGACCAGAGGAGGAGGAGGCTCCAGCTGATGAGGAGGCTGGAGGGTCCTCAAAAAGAGGAGGTGGAGGAATGTGTGTGGAAGAGACAGGAGATGTAGTGGATGGTGAAGGAAATGGGGCTGGAAAGGAGATGACTCTAGGTAGAGGTTGTTTGAAAGGTTGAGGAGTTGGAGGTGCTGTGGAGGATGAGGGTGGATAAGGAGGGGCTGGTGTCTGAATAGGAGAAGGAGCTGGGGGCTCTAGAGCTAAAGCTTCTTCTTCTGCTTGGACCTGCTCAAACTCTGCCTCCACTGTCCCAGTTGGCCCTGACAAAACCTCAACTGGCCCTGTTGGCCCTAGCAAATCTTCAACTGGCCCTGTTGGCCCTTCAACTGATGGCCTTGTTGGCCGAGGTGCTTCTTGAATAGTAGATGGCCCAGATGGCCCTGATTCTTCAGTAGGCAGTGACCCTGATGGTCTAGGGACTTCTTCTTCAGTTCCCTCAGAAGGTTGAGCTACAGGAGGTGGAGAAGCAGAAGGTGCTGATGATCTTACCTCCTTCAAAATATCTGAGAGTAGAGCCTTCATGCTTCCCATTTCTTTATTAAACCACCTGACGACATTCTTTACTTGTGACAACTCCTTTGTAGCTGAGGCCTGGCTCATAAAGAGTGAGTTGATGTCTGCTTGCACTGAACAAAGGATTTCACCTTGTACATCCAGTCATTCTATCATAGGCTTCAAATTGATAATTATTTTCTATTTTTGAGCCCTTTGATGTGGAGTATCCGCAAGGAGAGGAATATCATATGCAACTTCCTTTCCTTTTTCCCTTGCTTTGTCTACAGGTTCCTTCTCATCAGATTCGGAAGAACTGGTGATTTCTCCTTCTCTAAACTGATCTTCTGGGGGATTTTCAGTTCTCTCCCCTTGAGGCTCACTTTCTTTTTCACCCAAAATTTCCCCACCATCAGGGGCATCTTCCATGGGTGCATCCACATGCACATCTGTTGTTTGTTCCTCCTGGATAGGAGGATCTTCCATCTGAACATCATTGATGCCTGATGCCACATCCTCATTTGCTTGATCTAGCTCCCCCTGAGTAGGAGCATCTTCCACTTGATCAGATTCAACATTAATTTCTTGCTCCCCCTGAATGGGAGCTTCCTCCATTACAACTTCCTCAGTGTGGCCTGATGCCACAGCTTCTGCAATGTGAACTTCACTAGCTACTCGATCCCTCAATGAGTGATGGATGGATTCCATTACATCTCTGAGTACTGAGCCTACTCAAGAAGAGGGAAGAGGATCCTCTGAACTACGCCCAACTGGCTCAATGTCCTTAGGAGGAATATCCTCAATCCTGCTGCTTGGTACTGATACGACTGCTGATGGTTCTGTTACCACAGATGGTGCTGCTGCTACTTCTGGTTCTGCTGCTGCTTGAACTGCTTCTACCTCTAGAATCGCAGGAACTGTGCCAGCTGCTTCCTGACCTTCTTGGGCTTCGGAAATGATGTCTTCACCCTCAGCCATAGAAGTCTTTCTCCAGACTCCATTGACAACTGAAAAACTGTTTTTCCTAAAATTTCTGGACCGGATTGCTTGGCCCATCTTCTCAGACACATCTCCTACTACACTTATGCCATAGTGCTGAAAAATCTTCGTCAGGAGATGGGCATAGGGTAAGGAAACATTCAGCTTGATCTTTGTGTCCCATACCTGAGCGCTTGCAAACTTCATCCTTTCAATCATGAGCTCTGCAGTGTTGATTTCTTGGTTGTTGATAGCCCAGAACATTAAATCTGAATCAGCCCTAGTGCAGGTTGAAAAAGTAGCACTTCTGGGAACCACAATCTAACAAACTACAAATTGCAAGATGCGATGAATGCATTCAACTAGTTTACATCCACTTTGTCATCTATCAATCTGAACTCAGGACCAACTATCCCTAAACCCTTTTCTTGGATATTCATAGTGTGAACTCCACTGAGTCCGGAGGTACCCACACCAAAGAGTGATGCCAATAATTCTCGTGTGACCCTAATCTGGGTTCCCTTGACCATGGAACTCAAGGTCCCGTTTGCCTCTGACTTCAGACACACATAGAAGGCTTCTACCAGGTCCGGAAAACTTACTTCAGAGATAGTAGCCATCTTCGTCCACTTCAATCTGTCCAAAGCTTCGATGATGCTTCCCATTCCGTTCTTCTGCAAATCTGCCACATCCACTGCTTTGTGATCGCATAGCTTGATTTTCACAGTCGCAAACCTTACTTGATGTTCGGCGGTGAGAAATTCGGCTTTGTAGCCCCCGACGCTGCCGAAACTACCAGAAGAGGCCTTGGATTTGAACGAAGAGAGTTTTTGGAGGACTAAAAAGAGGAATGGAATAGAAGCCCTCAAGAAATTACTAGCGGGAAGTGGTTGGAAGCTTGAAATCCCATAGAGTCGATGCCGGAGTCGTTAGGGTATCGCCTCAGGCAGGTGAATGAGAGAAAGATAATGGTATGAGGTGAATCGTTCTCACACAGATTTCGGGATATATGAGAGGAATAGACCCTTTTTTTATTTCGAAACTAGAACCGCCATTATGACAGAAAATGACAAAGTGACCATTTCAATAGGAATAAAGGACTTATATAAAATAGCAAATCGATAGGAGAGGCTTAACATAAAAGTTTCTGTGGAAATTTGTTTAAATCCAAAGAGGAAAAAATAATTAGCATTCTGATAATTTTTATTTCATTTTTATACAGATGAATCTTTCACACTTTACACATGCCTAATTCCCTTCTAAGAGATGTAAACCTCTCTTCAGGTAAGGCCTTTGTGAAGATATCTGCTAACTGATTGTTTGTATCAATAAACGAAATATCTATGTTACCATTGGCTACATGATCACGAATGAAATGATATCTAACCTCAATGTGTTTAGTCCTTGAGTGATGTACTAGATTCTGTAGGATCGAAAATAGAATAGACCAGATCTAGAGGGGGGGGGGGAGGGGGTTGAATAGATCTAGTCCAAAAACTGCGGAAGCTTAGCCAATTTAAACAAGAGATTTTTGAATCAGAGTCAACTTAGTAAAGCAATTCACAGATCTGATGAGTGATTGCGTGAATTAAGTCATTAAAGTGTGTGATCAAGTTTATTAGAAGTGTAAGCGAAAAATCCTATGCATACTTCTAGCAAAAAGAGAATGAAACCACAGATCAAACCAACACAGGAGATTTTTAGGTGGTTCGAAAATCACACCATGTGATTCTTACATCCACCCCTCACACAGTGAGGCTCCACTATTCAACTTGAATACACCACACACTGGAGCTTGACAACTCCAACACACTGAGTTCAACAACTTACACGCAACCTCTATAGCACAACCACTCTAGAAACCAGAGCACAATTACTCAACCACAACTTAAGTGCGACGACTCAATACAACTGAGCACAAAAGCTCACAACCAACTTGCTAGATCAAAAACAACAAGATCCATATCATCTAGCAATGATCTAATCTATGAAGAGTTTATTCAAAGAGACTGGTGCAACACTTTTATGCACAATCTCAAGAATGACTCAGAAGAACTAAGGTGAATTGAGGAATTGAATGTAGAGTCCTTGTTCTTCAGAAGAACTCCCTTGTAGAAGACTGAATTGAGAAGATCCTTGAATCCTTGAAGTCCCTGGGCGATGCTCTACAACTTGTGCCTCTAAATCTTCCTTGAAGTCTTCTCAATTGACTGCTTCTACTTGATCTGCTCCCTTGAAGTGATCTCACTGCATCTTCATGGATCAATCCTCACTTCTTTTGCTTGCAAGGATAAGAATTGGCTTGCAGCAGCACAGGGAAGGCAGGAATGGGGAGGAGACCTCTGTCTTGCCGCCAAAGGGCGCTTGCTGGAATGCTCTCCAGGAGTTCTGCTGCTTGGGGGCCGATTATATAGGTATTTATACCCCATCATGACCAAAAAAACCCTTGGGGTATGTGGGCACATGATCTAAGGCCGATCCAAGTGATCCCTAGAATGCCACGTGTCCAGGTGGGATTTAAGATGAAAAAGTTGCCAGAGTGTGTCGACATAGTCATTGGGTGTGTCGACACATTGTCTCAATTCCACAAAACAGATCTTCTAGGAGATGGCTCTAGTGTCGACACACTCACAGGCTGTGTCGACACACTGTCCCAGTCTGGCAAAAGGGACTTCTGGAGAATGGGTCTAGTGTCGACACTGCCTGGGACTGTGTCAACATAGTGAACCAAGTCTTCAAGAATTTTCTTCAAGGATTGATGCCCAGTGTCGACACCAGCAGTGGGTGTGTCGACACTACCATTGCAAGAAGTACAAGTCCCTGAGAAATAAACACATAAATCATTAGTCCAATGCATTATCATGAATATATATGATAAAATGTGTTTTGAAACATGTTTTTTGAATATTGTTATTACATGTGTGATGTATTTAGCATGTTCCATTCATTATAAATTAAACTCACAACTTGTCATCATCAAAATTATGAGGAGAGATGTATTAAATTTACACTCAACCCAACAATCTCTCCCTTTTTGATGATGGCAACATTAAGTCAACATGAAAGTTTGAATTTTAAGGATGTCATTTTAATTACACACTAAATGACAATAAACACATGTTTCAACATTTTCATTCACATTCATCAAAGCCCATTGAATACAATTTAGCAACATTTGACAATTTTCACACTCAAGAAACACAATGTTACTAATAGTCAATTTTCCATAATCTGGTACATAATGACATGCAAATTGATCTTTATCTCTTTCTTCATACAATATTGATGACCCTCTGATGTCAGTTAACCTATCCCTTCCACCACCTTGAAGACTGATTATAGTGGTGAGAATGTGATGGATCAGTCTCAAAACAGGTGGGAAGGTGTTGGTGTTAAACCTAGTGACATAAGTCTGCTTAGTGTCTGACTCATCAGCTGAGTGACCAGTAAGCAGTGAATATGCTTCATGCAGGTCAAACTCAAAATCATGATAATCAGCACCTTCATCAGGAACTTTAAACAAGGTTGCAGCCACTTCAGTAGACAAGTCAATCAAAAAACCCTTGACTTCTGACTGGTAGCCTTCAGTGTGCACTCTAAATTCAGATAGAACTCTTGTACTAATCTTGGATATATGGTTCTGAACTCAGATATGAAGAGCAACCAAGATTGAAAATTGAAGAACTGACGCACTTCTGGGAAGGTAGTTGCAAGGTCAGTGTCTTCATGGTCAACAACTCTAGGTTTCAGGATGGATTTCCCTTCACTATCCAGTTTAGAAGGGGTTGCCTCAGAGGGATGAGATGAACCAGATGAATTTGAGGAAGATTCCTCAGAGACTTCAGGAGAGGAGACCAATATCTTCCTCCTAGGGTGTGCATATGTCCTCTGGGAAGGACTGCGACTGGAAGAGGGTACCCTACCTCTCTTGGATGGTGTAGGAGATGCAAATGAAGCACCTGGCTGCTCTGCAGGGTCATGCCTACGCTTGCTTCTCCTCTCAGTTGGTGGTTCTTCAACTGCAATGGGCCTGGCAGTCGCCCTAGAACGAGCACCACGGCGAGGCATTTGCTTGCGAGGCATACTTGTAGGAGAAGAAGGAAGAACAGGGGATTTCGGAGATGGTGTGAAGAAGATAGAGACATAAATTGGTGGGAAGAGGGAAGAAAGATGAAAACTCCTGCCGTTTTCGAAGGTAAAGGACGGCCATGGGGTCGACCTGGGAAGAAAAAAAAAGGGTTTTGGGGTAGAATAGTCCGCAGGAACAACAAGTCCTAAACCGGCGCCCCAATAGATAAACCGCCTAGATTGCCTATGTGTCGACACAAGACATGGGTATGTCGACCTGGGCTGGGACTGTGTCGATACAGGAGTGTGGATGTGTCGACCTGGCCTGAAGAAGGTTTGAAGTTTTGAGCATGAGGAAAATTTGTAAATTTTGGGAAATCTTTAACATGATGAAATATGGATGGAATCAACGTGACAAGGATTTTTAAGAGATAAAAAAGAATTCATTTGTCATATTTTTACAAAAATCCAACAAACTTTAAGATTTACACAACAACCTACATGATATTTTCATTAATTGACTGAGCAATTAAAATGATAGTTTGAGTGATATAGGACATCCAACAGCTAATGACAAACTACCATATTCTCCAACTCCAAAGAAATAAAAATGTCTTTTAGATTGAAATCAATTGTGATGAAGTTAAACAACTTTAAGTACACTGATGGAAGACAAGGATGTTGATTTTAAGTAATTCTCCTTGGACACATTTTTTTTGGATTTTTGAATCTTAATCAAACTATCAAATGTAGTAAATCTTTTTCACTCAAGAACTAATGCTTTTTACACACCATAGTCCCTGATTACTAAAGATTTACCCATTATCCAGTTTCAAGGTGTAAATGACAACCTTTTGACATGAAAATATACGTTTATCAGACGCGAATATTTCCAGTTACTCAGTCATCATCAAAAAGTATCGATCAATTTTTTTTTTGAACCCCTTTGAACAGAGATAGCAATAATACCTCATGACATACATGGCACTTCATTCATTGTGATGGTTTGTAGTTTCTCAACATTTGTGCCATTGCTCTGTTGAGTAATAGATGTAAGGAGAATTTTATAAAATTGAGATCATTTATATCTCACATCAGTCGCAAAAGAGGTGTTTAAATTCAAAGCACATATTATCCTTCAGTCTTTGAAAGAAATTTAAATTTCTGTAGGCTTGAAGAGTATAGTTGAGAGTCGACTATAAAAATGTAGTAGATCAATCAAAAAGTCATTTTAAGGTTCTAGCCAAACTAAATGAGCACATCATGACTGGAAGTTGATATAACTCAAGAGGAATCTTGAATTTTGTTAATGGAATGAGTAGTGAATTCATTAGCTCCCCCTGAAATGATGATTCCAAGAATTTTTCATCAGGATAAAGATATGCAAAATTGGGAAAACTGAAATGTCTCTTTTTAAAGAACAAAAACTCCCCCTCAACAATTGCATATTTAATTCTTGATACTTGGCGGAGACACAACTCTCGCATAGTGAAAGTGTCTAGACAAGTAGAACTTGTCCTTCTTCAAATCACCATTTGATATACCAAGAATTTCAACACAATGTGAGTTGAAGAATTTGGACAAAAATAAATGGAAGTTGATTTGAGAGAGAGGTGAACAACATGAATCAAGGAAGCCAAGAGAAATGATGAACAGTGACTCCCCCTCAGAACATGCCTAAACACTCAACCCAATGAGAGTTATCAAGAAGATGGACATTTGCAAAGACCAAGCTCTCTCCTCAAGGATGAAAATCTTCTGTCAGGAAGTGGTTTAGTGAAGATATCAGCAATTTGTTTTTCAGTTTCAATAAAGAGGAGTTCAAAAGATTTCTTTGCTGCCTCATCTCTCAAGAAATGATGACTAGTTTCAATGTGTTTTGTTCTAGAGTGCTGAATTGGGTTTTTAGACAGATTTATGGCACTTGTGTTATCACAAAGAATGGGAACACAACCTAACTCTTGGTTATAATCAAGAAGTTGATGTTTCACCCAAAGAATTTGAGTGCCACATCGACCAGCTGCAACATACTCAGCCTCTGCAGTTGATAGAGCAACTGAGTGTTGCTTTTTGGAAGCCCAAGATTAGACATCCACCTAAGTACAAACACAAGCCACTTGTGCTTTTTCTATCAAGTTACACCAAGCATAATCAGCATCACAATAGGCAATCAAATCTAATTTACAACCAGCAAGATACCAAATACCAATCACATGTTCCAACAAGATATTTAAAAATTTTTTTAACAGCTAACATGTGACTTTCTTTAGGATTTGATTGAAATCTAGCACACAAGCATACACTGAATTGAATATCAGGTCTAGAAGTGGTGAGATAGAGTAGAGAACCAATCACACATCTGTATGTCCTTGGGTCTACTGACTTACCAAGTGAATCTTCTTCTAGTTTGACATTAATTGCAATGGGTGTGCTTAAGTGCTTGAGGTTCTGGAAGTCAAACCTTTTCAGAAGTTCTTTGACATATTTGGTTTGGCTTATGAAGATTCCTCACTGGTTTGGTTAACCTGCAATCCCAAGAAAAATTTTAAGTCTCCCATCAAGCTCATTTCAAATTTAGTTTTCATTTGATTTGCAAATTCAGTGCACAAGCTCTTATGGTGGATCCAAAATTATGTCATCAACATAAATTTGGACTGCAATTGTTTGTTTATTTACAATTTTTGTGAACAAAGTTTGCTCCACATTACCTTTAGAGTATCCTTTTTCAAGCAGAAAAGAGCTCAAATGGTCATACCAAGCTCTTGGAGCTTGCTTAAGACCATAGAGAGCCTTATGAAGCTTTAAAACATGATTAAGATATTTTTCATTTTCAAAGCCTGGAGGTTGTTCAACAAAAACATTTTCTTTTATGTATCCATTCAAAAATGCACTCTTGACATCTATTTGATAAACTTTAAACTTCAATGAAGATGCAAAAGCAAGGAATATTCTTACAGCTTCTAGTCTAGCTACAGGGGCATATGACTCTTCAAAATCAATTCCAAATTCTTGGTTGTATCCCTTGGCAACTAGTCTAGCTTTATTCCTTATGACTTAACCATTCTCATTCAATTTATTTCTGAATACCGATCTAGTGCCAATGACAGATTAGTCACTAGGTCTAGGTACTAATTCCCACACTTGATTTCTTTCAAATTGATGAAGTTCATCATGCATTGCATTTATCCAGTCTGAATTCATTAGAGCTGCATCAATTGAATTTGGTTCAATTTGGGAAATTAGTGCTAGTGGGTCTTCATGAATTGTATTCAAGAATGATGATCTAGTTCTTACCGTATCATGTACATTGCCAACAACATTTTCTATTAGGTGATCTCTCAAAATTCTGTGCTCAGGAATTACCTGTTGAGGTGCATTTAAATTTGGAACAACATTACCTGATCCACTTGGAGTAGGTGAGTAATTGTTCAAATTTTCACCAAGGTCTTCATTCTCCTCAACAGTTGGTGAAGAATCCACAATGAAGTAATCCTCTTCATTATCTGGACAGTCCCTGCAAGATTTAGAATAATGAGTTGAAAAGGAATTTTCATCAAAAACTACATGTGGAGACTCTTCAATAGTTTTGTTTTTGAGAGAATAAACTCTAAATGCTCCTGAAATTTCAGAATAGCCAAGAAAGATGGCTTCCTGACTTTTAGCATCGAATTTATCAAGTTTTTCTTTATTATTGTTATGAACAAAGCATTTACACCCAAAGATTTTGAAATAAGACATGGTTGGCTTTTTGTTTTTCAACAATTCATAAGGGGTTTTTTCTCATTTTTGGT
Source organism: Colocasia esculenta (assembly GCA_014218235.1). Taxonomy (NCBI): domain Eukaryota; kingdom Viridiplantae; phylum Streptophyta; class Magnoliopsida; order Alismatales; family Araceae; genus Colocasia; species Colocasia esculenta. The sequence continues at coordinate 99,961,317 of CM024763.1, read as the reverse complement.
CTGACCAATGCTCTATTGAGAATATGATTTTCTGTATTTACAGCTTCAGCCCAGAAGGATTTGGGCAAATTACTTTCCAAGAGCATGGATCTTGCCATTTCCACAAGAGTTCTATTCTTTCTTTCCACAACCCCGTTTTGTTCTGGAGTTCTTGGTGAAGAAAACTTGTGAAAAATGTGAAGTTCAGCACATAAATTAGAGAAAGATTTGTTTTCAAATTCACCCCCATGATCAGTCAAAATATTTTTGATTTTATAAGGAAAACTTGTTAAGGCAGTGGTACAGAAATTCCTGAATTCAGGGAAATCATCACTTTTGTGGGATAAAAAGATAACCCATGTAAATCTAGTAAAATCATCAATAATGACAAAACTATATCTTTTGCCACTCAGACTTAGAATTCTTGTTGGGCCAAAGAGGTCCATATGAAGCAATTCTAGTGGTTTAGATGTGAGTACATCATTGAAGGTTTTAAAAGATTTTCTGGTTTGTTTTTCTTGGGCACAAATCCCACAAAGTTGATTCTCTACATTAGAAAAAGATTCAGGAAGACCTTTGACCAAGTTTAGCCTTAACAGTTTATTTATTATTCTGAAACTTGCATGACCAAGTCTTTTGTGCCAAGTCCATGCAATTTCATTTTTATTTGCAACAAGACAAATGTTTTCAGAAAAGGTTTTATCAAGGTTGATCATGTAAACATTGTTTTCACTTTTTCTAAAGAATTTTATTTCATCAGTTGAAGAGTCAATTATTCTGCAAAAATCTGATTCAAACACAACTCTATGACCTTTGTCACATAGTTGGCTAATGCTCAGCAAATTATAATTCAGACCATCAACTAACAAAACATTCTCAACTGAGTTTGAGGAAGATTGACCAACCTTTCCAGATCCAATGATTTTTCCTTTATTTTTACCTCCAAAAGTGACAGAACCTCCCTCCTTATCAATCAAGAATGAAAATTTGGCTTTATCTCCTGTCATGTGTTGTGAGCACCCACTATCAAGAAACCACACATTTGAGTTGGGTGCACGACCTTCCTACAAAATTAATCAGTGGAGAGATGATTTTGGTACCCAAACATTGTTGGGACCATCAGATTGTTTGAATATGACAGCAAATCTTTTCTAATCCAAATTTGACTTGTTTTCTGCTTTTGTTTTGTTTCAGTGGTGTTTTTGCCTTTTTCAATTATCCTTCCCTTTTGGATAAAAACACCAGTGTTCTTTTTCTCATTAGGATGGGAATTTTGCATTTGGACATGATTGTTCATTTGTGGAGGTCCAAACCAAGGGTTTTGTTGGTACATTCAAAAGTTTGGATAGAAGTATTGAGGATGGTACCAAAAAGGATTGTGATACCATTGGTTCCAAGAATTGGTCCAATCAGCTTGATGTGCTATCTTGGAAGTCCAAGGTTTATCATGAATGTTTTATTTTATGTTTTTCTTATTTTTCAAGTTTTTATTTGATTTTTTGGTTGATGGTTGGTGGTTTTTGAGGTTGAGCAGGTCTACCTATCTTCGACTGGTGTCAACTCACCAGTTATAGATTTCATCTTTTTCTTGACTAGTGTCGACCTGTCAGGTGAGTGTGTCGACCTGTTTGGTTTCTCTTTGTTCTGGTTTTTCAAAGTTTTTGTTGTGTTGTTTGACACTTGCTTGTTTTTATTTTATCAGGACTAGGACTTTTGATAAATTTTATTAAAGGTGCTTTTTCCCTCATTTCACCAGATTTGTCTTTCTTAGATTTGTGTGGAAAATCCTAATCCATGTGTTACAGATTTCATTCTTGTTCCTAACAAGGCATCCAGATTATCTTTTCCTTTTGTAAAGGTTTCAATGACTTGTTCTTTTTTTTCAACTGGTTTTCTAAAGTTTTGATTTCATCATCACTTTGTTGTTTTTCTTTTTGTTGCAATTCCAATTTTTCATACAGTTTCTTAAAGTCATTGTTGGCCGTTTGGGATACAAGCTTGAGCTCATCAATTACATTTAGAAGATTTTCTTTTTCTTCATTGAGCTCAACCACTTCATTTTCCAATTCAGAGATTTTTGTTTATTGATTGGTTATGCAGGATGTTTTCAATTTTCTCTTTAGATGCTTATTTTCTTTCTTGTTCATAATAGTTTTCAACTAATTCAGCATAAGCATCTGCCAATCATCAATTGTATAATCTTCAAAGGATGTACTTACCTTTCCATCATAACTGTTCGCCATAAAGCAGATTTCCTCACTTTCAGAGCTTGAAGACCTTTCTTCTTCATTTTCACTTGGATCTTCATCTGACCAAGTGGAAACCATTGCTTTAGGCTTCTTGAATTTATTGATCTTCTTGTATTTTTCCTTCTTATTCTCAGGACATTCTCCTTTCATGTGTCCTGGTTTGTTACCTGTAACAAATAACAACTTCATCAGTTTTCTGATTTCTATTTGAATTGACATTTGAAAAGGAAGTATTTCTTTTCCCAGATGAGAATTTATTTTTCCCAGTGAATTTTCCCTATCTAGATTTTAAGAATTTTCTGAATTGCCTGGTCATGAGGGCAAGTTCATCCTCATTGGACTCAGACTCATCAGAACTTGTTTTCTTTGATTTTTGTCCTTGTTACTAGATGAAGCTTTAAGTGCTACTGGTTGGTTTTGATTATGTGCTCTTCATTTCTCTTCAAATTTATTTCATAAGTCATCAAAGATCATATGAGTTCATCCAAAGAGATTTTGGATAAATCTTTAGAGTCTTCAATAACAGTGGCTTAGTGTGCCAAATAGATGAAATAGAGCGCAAGATTTTTCTTACAAAATCAGCATCTGTGTAGTCCTTACCTAGAGCATTCAGTCCATTCACAATGATCATGACCTAGCAAACATTTCAAAATTGTTTCATCAGATTTCATCATGAATAATTCATACTCAGGAACAATAATATTTGCTTTGGTTTCTTTTACTTGTGATGTTTCCTCATAGAGTAACTCAAGCTTATCCCACATCTCCTTGGCAGATTTGCACATGGAGATTCTTGAGTACTCCTTTGGGTGGACTGCACATTGAACCATGTTCATGGCACTGTAGTTCAAGGTGGCCCTCCTAATTCGCTCCCTGGTCCAGGTTTCCTCTTCTCCCTAGTTTTCATAGGGACCTACCTCAACTACCCTCCAAATCTCATAGTTCTGTGCTCTAAGGAAGACTTTCATTCTATTCTTCCAATAGGAATAGTCAGTCCCATTGAAGAATGGTGGCCTATTTATGTAATGGCTTTAACAATGAAACCTCTAGAATCCATTGAATCAGAATGAGGTGCAGTGAAGGAAACACTTAACAAACAAGCAAGTGAAACACACAGAGCAAACAGAAACACTCAGATCAGATCAGATATGAACCCTCTCTGATACCAATTGTAGGATCGAAAATAGAATGGACCAGATCTAGAAAGGGGGGGGGGGGGGGGTGAATAGATCTAGTCCAAAAACTGCGGAAGCTTAGCCAATTTAAACAAATGTTTTGAATCAGAGTCAACTTAGTAAAGCAATTCACAGATCTGATGAGTGATTGTGTGAATTAAGTGATTAAAGTGTGTGATCAAGTTTATTAGAAGTGTAAGCGAAAAATCCTATGCATACATCTAGCGAAAAGAGAAATGAAACCACAGATCAAACCACTGCACAGGATATTTTTAGGTGGTTTGGAAATCACACCATGTGATTCCTACATCCACCCCTCACACAGTGAGGCTCCACTATTCAACTTGAATACACCACACACTGGAGCTTGACAACTCCAACACACTGAGTTCAACAACTCACACGCAACCTCTAGAGCACAACCACTCTAGAAACCTGAGCACAACTGTTCAACCACAACCTGAGTGTGACGACTCAATACAACTGAGCACAAAAGCTCACAACCAACTTGCTAGATCAAAAACAGCAAGATCCAGATCCTCTAGCAATGATCTGATCTATGAAGAGTTCATTCAAAGAGACTGGTGCAACACTTTTATGCACAATCTCAAGAATGACTCAGAAGAACTAAGGAGAATTGAGGAATTGAATGTATAGTCCTTGTTCTTCAGAAGAACTCCCTTGTAGAAGACTGAATTGAGAAGATCCGTGAATCCTTGAAGTCCCTGGGCGATACTCTGCAACTTGTGCCTCTGGATCTTCCTTGAAGTCTTCTCATTTGACTGCTTCTACTTGATCTGCTCCCTTGAAGTGATGTCATTGCATCTTCATGGATCAATCTTCACTTCTTGTGCTTGCAAGGATAAGAATTGGCTTGCAGCAGCACAGGGAAGGCAGGAACGGGGAGGAGACCTCTATCTTGCCGCCAAAGGGCGCTTTCTGGAAGGCTCTTCAGGAGTTCTACTGCTTGAGGGCCGATTAGATAGGTATTTATACCCCATCATGGCCAAAAGAACCCTTGGGGTACGTGGGCACATGATCCAAGGCCGATCCAAGTGAACCCTAGAATGCCATGTGTCGACACTACTATTGCAAGAAGTACAAGTCCCTGAGAAATAAACACAAAAATCATTAGTCTAATGCATTATCATGAATATATACGATAAAATGTGTTTGGAAACATACTTTTTGAATATTGTTATTACATGTGTGATGTATTTAGCATGTTCCATTCATTATGCATTAAACTCACAACTTGTCATCATCAAAATTATGAGGAGAGATGTATTAAATTTACACTCAACCAAACAGATTCTTGGTTAAATTTATAGCACTGGTGTTGTCACATAACAATGGAATTGTCTTGATATGTAGCCCATAATCCTCAAGTTGTTGCTTGATCCGTGGGAGTTCTGTACAGCAACTTCCAGCAGCTACGTACTCAGCTTCAGTTGTTGACAGTGCTACTGAGTTTTGTTTCTTGGAGGACCATGATATCAGACATCCTGCAAGGAATTGACAACAACCACTGGTGCTTTTTCTATCTATTTTGCATCCAGCATATTCAGCATCAGAGTATCCTTCTAAGTTAAAATATCAGGTCTACTAGCAGTTAAGTATAGTTAGGATCCAATCATACCTCTGTAGATTTTTTGATCTACATTCTTACCATCTTTGTCACTGTCCATTCTTATTGATGTGCTCATAGGTGTTGACAGTGGCTTGGCATTATCAAATCAAAACTTCTTTAAGAGTTCCTTGGTGTACTTAGCTTGGCAGATGTGAGTCCCTTCCTTTCCTTGTTTGATTTGCAATCTAAGGAAGTAGTTGAGCTCTCCCATCATGCTCATCTCGAACTCTCCCTGCATAAGCTTGTCAAAGTACTTGCAAAGAGATTCATCAGTAGAACCAATTATTATATCATTAACATAGATTTGAACAAGCAATATATGTTTGACTTTAGATTTGATGAACAAAGTACTATCTACTTGACCTCTGATAAAACCATGGTTTAATAGAAAAGAGCTAAGCCTTTCATACCAGGCCCTAGGTGCTTGTTTTAAACCATATAAAGCTTTGTGTAATTTAAAAACATGATTTGAAAATTCAGTGACATCAAAGCCTGGAGGTTGTTCTACATGAACTTCCTCCTTAATAAAACCATTAAGAAATGCAGACTTTACATCCATTTGAAAAAATTTCACATCTAGTGCAGATGCATATGCAAGTAATATTCTAATAGCCTCAAGTTTGGCTACTGGTACATAGGTTTCATCGAAATCTATGCCTTCCTCTTGGGAATAGCCTTGAGCTACCAATCTGGCCTTGTTTCTTATGATCACACTAGTTTCATCCAATTTATTTCTGAACACCCATTTGGTGCCTATTACTGGATGATCTGATGGTCTAGGAACAAGTGACCAAACTTGGTTTCTCTTGAACTGATTCAGTTCATCTTGCATGGCTAGAATCCAAGATTCATCAGTGACAGCTTCATTGACTGTCCTAGGCTCTATTTGAGAAACAAAAGCTAAATAATCACATGAAATTATGTTACCTCTTGTTCTTACCCCTAAAAATGGATCACCAATGATGTTTTCAGGAGGGTGATCTCTCTCATATCTCCATTTCTTTGGAATATTTTCATGTTCTATATCTTTTTGCAGGTCTTCCAGAGGTGGATCTTCCTTGTCCTTTCAAGGAAGTGTTAGTTTCATCAAAAATAACATGTACTGACTACTCAATCAATAAAGTACGCTTGTTGAACACTCTATATCCTTTAGGTTTAGAAGCATACCCCATGAAGATGCCTTCATCTGATTTGGCATCTAACTTACCAATGTCTCTTTTGCCGTTGTTGTGGATGAAGCATGGACATCCGAATGTCCTGAAGTGACTAATCTTAGGCTTCTTTCCTTTGAACAACTCATACGCAGTCTTCTTCAGAATCGGCCTGATCATTACTCTATTGATGATGTAGCTTGCTGTGTTGACTGCTTCAGCCAAAAAATATCTTGGTAGATCATAATCTGATAACATTGTTCATGCCATGTCCAATAAAGTCATGTTCTTTCTCTTAGCAACTCCATTCTGCTGTGGTGTCCTTGGTGCTGAGAAATTGTGTTCAATTCCTTGGTCATTACAGAACTTGGAGAATTTCTCATTCTGGAATTCTCCTCCATGGTCTGATCGGATTCCAACAATGCAATACTTCTTATCTTTCTGAACCTTTTTGCTGAAGCTCACAAAATTGTCAAACGTATCATCCTTGTGTTCCAGGAAAGATACCCATGTGAATCTCGTATTGTCATCTACAATAACAGATCCATATTGCTTTCCTCCTAGACTGGTGGTCCTCATTGGCCTAAATAAGTCCATGTGTAAGAGTTCTAAGGGTTTAGAGGTTGTCACCATAGTCTTTGACTTGAATGAGGATTTTACATGCTTCCCTTTTACACAAGGCCCGCAGATGCCATCCAATCTTATACTAATTTTAGGTAGACCTTCCACCAGACTTCTCTTAATCAGCTTCCTTATGCCATCCAAACTACAGTGGCCCAATCTTCTGTGCCACAACTCAGTTGACTGCTCCTTGTTTACTGCTAAGCAGATGTCTTGATCTTTTAATTCTTCCAGATGAAGTACATATAGGTTCTTTTCTCTGTTGGCTTCAAAGATGACTACACCATCTTTCACAATGCTGCACTTTGACTCTTGAAAATTGATCTGATGTCCTTTATCACATAGCTGGCTGATACTGATGAGATTGTGTTTCAGTCCTTTGACACACAGCACATCTTCAATGACAGTTGCTCCTCTACTGCACACTGATCCACTACCTATCACAGTCCCCTTTCCATTGTCTCCATAGGTGATTATGCCTTCTTCAGCCTTGAGGTGAGAGAACAGCTTTTTGTTACCTGACATATGCCTTGAGCACCCGTTGTCCAGGTACCATTTTGATGCTCGAAGACCTCCCTGAAATAAGGACACTAAGCTTTAGGTACCCAAGTTCTTTTGGGTCCTTACTAGTTAGTATTCTCATCTTTCTTTTTAATTATCCAGATTATGTGTTTAGTTGGACAAGTTATTTTGGTATGCCCTAGCTTGTTGCAGTGACTTCAACATGGTGTTCTAGTTATTTTTTCATATGGAGTATATTTAAAGTTTGATTTATATGCTATATCTTGGTCAGGTACGAATTTTGGAGTTGGATATATTTTAGGGTATACTGTTGTATCTTCATTATATGGTGGAATGTAACCTAATCCATTCTTCCTTTTACCTGATCTTCTGGCTCCTCTTAGTATTAAGGAATTTTTACCATTAGTAAATTTTTCTAACGTACTTGATAGTTTATCATTTTCTTCTGTTAGTCTTTTGATTTCCTTTTTTAATTCGTCTGAACTTTCTTATTTTTCTAATTTTGTTATTGTATTTTTTTATCTTTTAGATTTTCGCATAGCAACTCATTTCTTCTTTTAAGTTCACTAACTTGCTTCTCTAGTTGTTCATTTTCTGATTTGAAATCTGAATTGATATTCTCTAGACATGCAACATTTTTCTTACTAGCTTTTAATAATTTAGATACTTCTCTATATTTATCATATAGCTCATTAAAAGCATCTTCTAGGTTATCTGAATCAGAATCATTACAGGAATCAAAGGATCAGTCAGAGGTTACCTTTTCTGCGATGTCTGCCATGAAGGCTAGGTTAGCCTTTTCTTCTTCCTAACTGTTTGAGCTTGACTCGCTATCCGAGTCACTGCTGTTGTCCAAGCTGCTGCCATGGCTTTCTTCTTATATCTTCTGAACTCTATTGAACTATCATTCTTTCTGAATTCAAATTTCTTGAGCTTTGGACACTCTGCCTTGATGTGTCCTGGCTTCTTGGCACTCATAATAAATTGGTTCATTCTTCTTGATGTCCTTTGCTTTAGGTTTCTTGAAATCCTTTCCCTTTTTGAAGTATCGTCTGCCAGATTGATACTTCTTTTTCTTAGCCAATATCCGATGTAGTTTCCTAGACAACATTGCTTCTTCATCTTCACTGTCTTCACTACTGGCTTCATCTTCTGATTGTTCCTCAGAGCTGCCTTCTGCTGCTTTGATGGCATTTGTGTGCTTCTTTCTAGTAGATGATTCTCCTAATCTCTCCATGTTTATCTCATGGGCCATGAGGGACCTAATGAGCTTTTCCAATGACATCCTTTTCAGGTCACTAGCTTCTTCTATAGCTGTTACCTTGGGAGTCCAAGAAGATGGTAGGGATCTAAGAATTTTTCTTACCGTATCTCCCATCTCATAGCATTTTCCTAATCCTGCTAACCCATTGGTGATGTCTGTAATATCTGCTGAACATTTGGGTTATAGATTCTTCTGGCTGCATCTGGAACCTTTCATATTGTGTCACCAGAATGTCTATCCTGGTTTCCTTGACTTTGCCAGTGCCTTCATAAGTGATCCTAAGTTATCCCACATTTCCATGGCGGATTTGCAGGCAGATACACGGTTGAATTCCTTTTCACTGAGGGCACAACACAAATGCTTTAGGCTTTGCAGTTGAGAGAAATCTTCTTTCTATCATCTTCTGTCCATTTGTCCTTTTCATTGGTGACTAGAAGATCTCCTTCTTCTACAATTGACCAGATGTGAAAATCAAATCCTTGCAAGAAGTATTCCATCCTGGTCTTCTAGTAGGTGTAATCTTCTCCATCGAATAGAGGTGGCCTGTTGACTGACTGGCCTTCAGAGTGACCTTGGGCTGCCATTTGATCTTTTCTCTTCAGATCGTTGGATCTTCTTCTTTGTCGAAGAGACTAGCCTGATACCACTTGTTGCCTAGGTAGCAAGCCCAAGGGGGGGGGGGGGGGGTGTAATGGGTTAAAAAATATTGACAAGAACTTTAAACCTTTGGCAAAACAGTCACACAAAAACATACTTCGCAGATTGTTAGTGGTTAGTAAAGGGAAAACTCAAACACACAAAAGCAATCACACGACACAGAAAATTATCCTAGTTGGATCTCCTCTCCTTAGGATCCTACGTCCAGTCCCTGAGCAATACCTCAGGATTTTACTAACAAGGGTACAGTCCCCCTTAAGGACACTACAGCACCTAGCACCCCAGCTGGTCTTCCTTCAACCAAAGGGTACAACATCCTTGATACCCCACCAGGTCTTCCTTCACACCAAAGGGAACAACACAAGAGAATGTGTCAAAGAGATGATGCCCCTAGATCAAGTTTATAGAACACCTGTAAGGCCCTCGAATTTCCGTCGCATTAATTGTATTTGTGTGTGTATATTGGTGCTTGTGTATGTATATACGTATTTACGTACGTATTAATTAGTACAATTAAGTGTGCATGTGTTTATACTATATGTAAATAATGCATGTATTGAATGGTGATAGTATGGATACACTACCATATGCATATTGCATGTATATATGCATGGCATGCATGGTTTTCTACATATTTTAGACTTCTGGCCGAAGGCCATCTTGGCGTCAACCCCTAGCCGTTGAGGTGGTGTCAGTGTCCAGACATGGACGCCAACACTAATCCTGGCGTCTAACGATGTGGACGCCTATTTCTCTGACCTGTATGCGTTGCAGAGCCAAAAATTCCAGAAACAAGGGAGCTCACCCATTGGGAGTTGTCCCCAACAGCTCTGAGAGCTATCTTGTCACCTTGTGAGTGGGAGAGAGACCTCTTCCCACATGTTAAACCCGGATCTGCCTTCCCCAGCCCTCTCTTCACCTTTGCAAGAGAGAAAAGAGAGAAGAACCCCTAGAAGAAAAACTGAGAAAAAAAAACCCCCACTTCGCAACCCAAAGATCCGACTTTCTGGAGCTAGATCCGGCCATCTTCCATGACAAGAGGATAGCTGGATCAAAGGAGGAGGCTCCCCGACATTTCCTTGCTGTGGGGATCACCCAGGAGCCCGGAGGAGGGAGATCTTGGAGGACAGTTGCACCTTCTTGGGACTACCCAAAGAGGGCTTTTCCAAGCATTGGATCCATTGGAGCAATTTCTAAAAGGCAAGTGACCCAACCATAATGTCCCCGTATGTCTCTAGGTCGATTCTACAATTTTTATGAATTTTCCCTCGAGTCCAGACCCTCAAATTCACCCCAACTTGAGAGCTCGGGTCTGTGTTTCTCACAGACCTGCATCGACGGCAAGGTCACTGGACGCTGAGATTATGCTTGGCGTCCATCGACCATGCCGCTGACACTGAGTCAGTGGCCAGAGACCGCCGCCAAGTTCCTCTGGACAGAACATGACCTGTTCTGCCCTTCCTATACAACTATTTTCAGTATGGTTTTCGTGATGAGGATATATGGTAACCCTATACACTATGTATACTGTTAAATGTGTGTGTGTGGATGAGTGTGATGTGTGGTGGTGGATGTTAGAAATTGTATCCCATGAATTTGTAAGCATGACTTGTTGATAATCTTGCCAATTTATGCTTATGATTAGGACTAGTCTGAATGCCTCAGTTTTGTAGATCATGAAGATTAGTGGATCAGTATGTATACTCAATTTTGGTAAATTGTCCATGCTTGCATAAGTTGCTAATAAATTCGTTCGGTAAATAAAAAGGCATGTAAGAATGATTTGTGGTGATCGATCTGTGGTTGTATGATTTAGGGTAATTCTGTATTGTCAAATCATGCATATAACAGTAGTCTCTGTTCAGACAGTAACTTGCTGAAATTTTGACTTGTGTGTATAAGTCCATATCAACTTAAATTATGAATGGCATGCTAAATAGGTGTTTTATTTACTGTAAATTCTATTTAGCTCAGAAAAATCTGAAACATTGAATGTATGATCTTGGACCCGAAAATAGCATGTGGTTAGAATTTCAGGTCATTTGGACCAGTATATAAGGAGTTATGTATTTTCCATGTGAAATGTAAAAATCTATGTATGTTATCGTAAGGTGGTTAATTATTGTTTAAACACAACCTGATTAGTGAATTTACTGTGTGTTAACCTCCTGAAATCTGTAGTGCCATGTCAGGAAAAATAGAGATATGCATGTGAGTGGGAATGTGAAGGAGATGAAAAGTGATATGTGTAAAACCATGTGTAAAATCGGTAAAATGTGTAAATGTGTAACTGTGCCAATGTGACACTGCTTCCGTAGAGGGCAGTGGAACTGTATCAGGGAAAAGTCCCCCGGAGAAAATTCAATGTGTAAGTGACCCTAAGGGCATTAGGGGGAAATCCTGGAGGTGGACAAGTACCACTGGTTAGGGTGGAGACTTGTTCTCCCGGTCTGCGCAGTCCAAGAGTCGCCATTGGAATGCCTAGATGGCGTCTATGTGTAATGTGATGTGTATATGTCCTTCTTTGGTGGTTTGGACTATGTGTCACGGCACCTAAAATGTGTAATGTGTAATGTGTATGTGTTCATGTGTAAATGTGTAAGTGAACAATGTGAATGTGTATGTGCAAAGTGCAACCATGTGAAAGAGGAAACATGTGTAAAGAAAATGTGAGGATATGATATTGAAATCCATGTGAGACAAATCTGAAACCATGTGAAATCAGTAAGTTCATGTTGTTAACATCATGTTTATATGTGCGAAGATGTCTAGAATTCATGTTAGGGATAATTGATGAGCACTTGTGCAAAATAGCATGATTGGTTGTTCACATGGTATGTTTTAAACAACATTGTAGCTCTCATGTGTAGGTTTACAGCCATTAAACCATGTGAAACCAGCAACTTAAAGCATGTGAAAATGTCTATGTATGTGCTTAAGAACATGTAAGATCCATGCTAGTCGTGTTTCCCTTTCATAGATGCACAATGTTCATGTTGGCAGCTCTCATGTCTTGGTTCTTTAAAGGCAAAATTTCACGAGTAAGTTGAATAGAGAGCATGTGATAGGTAAGTTTTATTCTTAGAAATATGAAAGCATGATCCATGTATAAATTTGTAAAACTTTCATGATAGGTTGAAACTTTCAAATGACTAGCATGCCATGTGTTGAAAATTTTGAATGTGCATGTAGAAACCGCTATGACTTATACGTGTATGTTATGAGTAGTGTTGCTTGCTGAGTCTTTAGACTCACTCCTTGCTTCGGCGTACAGGTGTAGTTGGTGACGTGGCACCGTTGGAGGAGACAGTGGAGATGGACTCCGAGCGCGGAGATTTAGTTTGGAGTTCTTTGTGACTTGTGCATTCATAGTATGTAATTTGAACGTTGTACTAGAGTTATCATGAAAAGAATGTATAAGTGTGGACATTGTATTTAAATTTCAACAATTTAAATTATGTGAACTTTTAGCTTTTAATGTTAATTGCAAATTTCATGTATGTTTAATGTGGATGATGAATAAATGAAGACAATTGTCTTTTACTTCCGCTACTCTGTTGTATATTCGCGTGTATCTCAGCTGTATGTATCGTTTGGGTAAATGTCCCACTATGAGGACTCTCGCTATAGCGACGTGGGTTGGTATAACCGTACCGGTATAATGAGGGCCGTCACAACACCACTTGATCTGAAGCAAGAACTGAGAAGACGAGATCTACAATCAAGGACTCTTCTCAGACCAAAAGGCTCTCTCACAGATCTGAACTTAGCACAGAGAGCAAGAGCTAAGACTAATGGGAGTTCTTGCTTGGCTCTAAGAAAAGCTTGCAGAAGGTTGAAGGTGTTGTCGCTTGTTGTTCTCTAACCGTTCTCCCCATATTCGCTTCAGGAACTTCATTCTTTTATATATATCATCTTTTGAAATTCAAACATTGAAGTGCCCGTTGTCTCTATGCATAAGTGTACGTTAGACTGCTTGACACTTGGAAGCTTCCAGTCAACAGTCCTTTGTCCTTTCATGCACGCAAAGAGAGAGAGGATCTTCAGTAATCTCCTTTGGCTTCTATTTTGTCCAACGTTGTTTGACAGATGCTGTCAGAGACCTGCACATATTTAAAGCTTGAACGTTAGACAGCTAAGCTATCTCTTGTTGTCAGTCAACGTTAGAACGAATGTTCATCAAAATAGTAATGCCATTTTGTTGTTCTAAAAGATGTTTACAGAAGAAGATACGTTAATAGAAGATATTGTCTGCATGCATGCAGAGATATGTTCAGTCTTCATAAATGCACAGTTGACATAAATATCCGTAAAGACTTTGACTTTTCAACGTACTAAAAATTAACTCGAAGGTCGAATCGTTGTCTTCCATGAAATCGTTATATACATGACTTATGAAATCGTTGTGCAGATGAATGAATCGTTGTGCATTCACAAGTAAAGAAATGCATACACAAATCGTTATATGTATTAATAATCAAATCGTTATGAAGTTATAAATAAATCGATGTACAAATTGTTGTGATGTTATGAACAAATCGATGTATAAATCGTTGTGATGTTATGAACAAACCGATGTACAAATCGTAGTGATGTTATGAACAAATCGATATACAAATAGTTATGCTTCTTAAGAAATCTATGTGAGAGCAAATTGTTGTTGTTACTTAAGGAATCATTGCGGAAAGCAAATCGTTATGATTACTTAACGAATCGTTGCGATCACTTGACAAATTGTTGTGAGGGCAAATCGTGGCGATCACTTAACAAATTGTTGTGAGGGCAAATCGTTGCGATCACTTAACGAATCATTGTGATTACTTAACAAATCGTTGTGAGGGCAAATCGAAGAAATCGTTATAGCTCTATAGAAATCGTTATGACCTATAATGGAAATTGATGTGTACTTAGAGAAATTTTATGTGTACTTAACTCTAAATACTTCAGGGTGAGATACTTACAGAATTTGCTTGACATTTCTTGATTCATTTCCATGCTCAAAACTTTGTATAAAATATGTTAGATTTAAGCTTTATATAGTTTTGTTAATCACCAAAATGGATATGTAATTCAGTTAAATTACATGGGGACAATTAGTTCGTCAACTCTCGCACTTTTGATTGCTAGAATCCTTCTAGGGCTCGAATTTTTCCTTATGTTTTACTGTGGGTTTTCGGGCTCTATGGCGGAGGATCGTGGGGACGCAACAAGGTCGCGCCGGGGGTGAACGTCGCGTCTACCAGTACGTATTTGTTGTTAATGATTTTGAATCATGTGCTAGTTTCTGTCTGATCCATGATCCTTACTGTGTTGTTAGGGCAATTTCATGTTCGCTGATGCGTTAGGTTAGCCTGTTTGTCATCTGTTTGCATGTGACTACAGGCTTGGGCATTCAGTTGGTATCGCGGCGGGGCTTCCTGTCGGGATAAGGTCACGACGTATCTGGCCGCTGCTACTTTACCCGAGATTTGTAGTCTCCCTGTTTTGTCTTTGCTTAGACATTGGATACATTTTGGGCACCTAGGCCCGTGCATACACTACTCATCCCATTGTTTAGGTCTTCCCCCTTGGTTGAGTGACTCCTCTCACCTGCGAGCACTAGTGGGTTGACTAGGGCCGCCTTCCGAGGACCTCCGTAAGTCCCCGTGACCGTACGCACATTGCGGTTCGCCAGGCAGGTTGTACCTATTGTACCCTTAGTTGAGCCATCCCCACGTGTGAGTTGTGTGCCATCTTTAGTCACAACGAAGGACTCGAGTTCATACCTATTAGGGTCCCGTTTAACCGAGTGATATTCCATTAATCAATCCAATTAAAGGTCAAGCATGTGCTTTAAAATTTAGGCATTAATCATGATAACTCAAGTGCTTTTAATGCATCCCCACTCATCTCGTAGTCCCTTCTTGCTGTGATAGAGTCTAAGCCTGGTCTGGTGTTTGCATCATCTCCCCTAATTGTCTAGGGGCGGTGCATGCGTCGTTGTCTAGGTAGACCGAGTCAGCCTTCTCCGTTTGTCGTGTTATATCATAGTCCTCTGTTCAGTATGGATTAATTCTGGGTCCTTTCCGATGATGCCTTTCCCATTAGGCTCCTTGAGGATGTGGGCCAACCCTCCGCGACCGTTCTCTCCGTGCGCATTCAGCCCCCTCTCGTCATCGGGAGTCAATCCCGCCCACCTTCTCCTCCAGGGGCAGACGACCCCGATTCTCAATTTAGTCAGCTCCTTCCTCATCTCACCCTGGACCAAGTCCGTGAGTTCCTGGCCGCTGCCAAAGGCAAGCGTCCTTTATCTCCTCCCACTCACGGTTCTGCCCAACAAGCAGCTTCCTTCGCTCCGGGTATTTCAGTGCCACACGTACCCTCCATGGTGGCAGACCCTACACCCCTCCGTCCGCAGGCTATTCACTTTTTTGAGCCCAGCAATTTCCCGGTGTGGGATGTTCAGCCAGATCCCCTCCGCTCTCTTCATTCTATAGGGCCAAACCTGTTCCCATTCCTCACGAGAGGTCTTACTCCTTAGAACACCCCCGCTCCCTCATCCCTACACACCATGTCTCGTCCCCCTTCGACTTCCTTGCGGAATGGACAACCATTAAGAAGGAGCTCCATGACTTAAGGAAACAATTGGACCCGCGAAAAGCCGCGGACATTCCCCTTCCATCTTTTCAGTACCTTCGGGTCCCACCTCAGTCAGAACTCCCTATTTTCCGGCATTATTCTAGGGTAGGAAACCCCTATGTTCATTTAAAAGATTTTGTGTATAAGGCTGCACCGCACAAGTACGACCGCCACCTTATGGCGTACTTGTTTCGGAAATCATTGGATGGTCCGGCCCTCGAGGGGTTCTATTCTTTACCACCCGAGGAAGCCGAGGATTTTTAGATAGTTCAAGAAAGGTTCTTACATCAGTTTCAGGATCGGGTCAGACTCGAGTACTCTTTTGTTGATCTAGTGGCTGAAAAAATGAAGTCTAATGAGGAATTTGCTGTTTACGCCGACAGATGGCGTGCCTTGGCTACTAAACTCCAATGCCCGATGCCGGAAGAGAAGAAAGTTAAATTGCTGATCTCCAATGCCACACCCACCTACCGTGCCATTCTAGCTATGAACGACATCACTTCTATGCACCAGTTATACAGCTGAGCCCATTTCATCCATACCCAGCTCAAGGATTCGCCCATCCATTCTATGTTTGAGGCCCCTAAATCTCGCTATCCCAAGAAGCCCCAGGGACCTGTTACTCAGGGAATCCTAACCAATGAGCAGGTGAGTGCAGTGAATAACCCTCAAGGCCCGGTAGGTAGGGCACCACTTAATCAGCAACCCCAGTAGTCCTGGAACAATAGGTAGCCACGTCCTCAAAGCCAGAACTCCCAGCAAGATCAACGTCAATAGAATCAAGTCCCTCCGCCCCAAAATGGCTATGGTCCTCGAAAGCCTAATGGGCCCAAGAGGGCACAATATCCTCCTCTCCCAGAAAGTCTTGCTGATATATTTGCGGACCTCATGTCTCAAATGCTCTTAGGCTCCCTCCCGAGAAACCAAATTGGAATATGGCAGTAGACCAAACAAAGTACTGTGTGTATCATCGCCATCCAGGGCACAATGTGTCAGATTGCTTCCAATTTCGGGACATTATATACGATCTTCATGAACAAAATCAAATTGATTGGGTCGAGATGAAGAGATTGAACCAGACACTGAGAGGCCAACAGGGTCAAAGAAAACAACAGCAGCAGCAAAGGCGACAGCAGCCTCAGCAACAACAACAGTAATTTCAACAGCAACCTTTTCAGCAATAGCAATTCCAGCAGGAGTACCAGCAACAGCAGAAACCTCCGCAACCTCAGCAACCGGCCAATGTCCTTGGCATAATCCGTAACCCTATGCCACAACATCAACACGCTCCAAACCCTCAACTTGCTCTACCACCCCCTCCTCCCGCTCAAGTTAACCCTGTTGTCCATCATCCACCACCAACAGCTGCGTGGGCTTACGACGATGAGCGTGAAGTAGGTCAGCTTTTGGTCATTCCCATGCCACACCTACCTCCACCACACCTACTACCACCACATCCACACCTACCACACCCACTGTTGCCACCCTTACCTCGCCACTCCACAACAACCCTGTCATACCGCCCATTATCCAGTTACCTCTCAACATCCCATTCTCCCCTGCGCCAACACCCTTATTAGCCACCCCCTCCATCATTGACACCAGTTCACCTCCCCTTTACCATAACCTCGCCCTACGGAGCAGGCGAATGTTCCACCGGATGTACCCAAATGCATCTGTGTCTTTGCCGGGTCAGCCGACCCAACCTTCCAACAACCAGCACTAGCAACAAGACATTGAGGAGATAGATCCGGTCTCGGGGACCCAATATGATATTTTGAAACATTTGGATCAGACTCCAGCAAAAATATCAATATTTGAATTGATCAAAAGGTCACCAACCCACCAAGATGCCTGAGAGCCTTTCTACAAAGGGTCATGGTAAGTGAAAATATGAACCCGGACAACCTGCCATCTGTTCTTTCCATTGTAAACAAGGGTCCAACCATTACTTTGATAGACGGTGAGCTGGCTCCTCCAGAGGCGAGGAAAATGCCGTTATGTGTCACCCTGACCAAAAACAAAGTGGTCGTTGATGCCGCATTGGTTGATACCGGAGCTTCTATAAGTGTGTGCCCGCTAAGTACCCTGAGATCCTAACATCTCGAACCCGCTTGCAGCCCACTCCCACAACCATAGCGGCCTATGATAATTCCCGGAGGGCCTGCCATGGCATCATTCTTACAAAGCAAATTGGGCCACTTGTCTGATAGTGGATTTCTATGTGCTTGACATTGATCCAACCTAATAGCTATTCTGGATCCGCACGTGCATTGCGGCAGGTAGGGGCGAAGTCCCCTCTACAGCTCATCAATGCTTGAAATTTCTGTTCTAGGGTCGTATAGTCAAAGTTAAAAGTGCAAAACTTTCACACAGTGGAGGCCATCGAGAAAGTATTTTGCCATCAGTCTGGTCGTCCAACAGCCCATTATCTCTGTCCTTGATATGATCTTTTCTTGGGCTTACACATTTTCCAGTAGCCACCAGATCATATCTCTTGTTGGGTTGAGTGTAATTTCATATCATTTTCCCTCCTATTTTGATGATGACAAATGTGATTTGAATGCAAATTATTTGAAACATGATAAATACATTTCACCTGAAATTTATATTCAAAAAACATGTCTCAAAGCACACTTATCATTTGCACTCATAAAAACTTTTACTAATGATATATGTGTTTAATTTTCAGGTACAAACATTTTGCAAAAGAAGTGTCGACACACTCCACAATGGTGTCGACACATAACCAAAATTCAAAGGCAAAAAGATGAACAAATGTTGAGACTGTGTCGACACATGTCAAAGAGTGTGTCGACACGAGTTGCAGATTCCGGAATCAGACTACTCAGGTCGACGCACTCTCAGGGCAGGTCGACACCAGAGCTTGTTCCCAGAACAGCAGTTTTCAAAATTGGGGACAGCAGGTCGACGCAACACCAGAGCAGGTCGACACTGGATCCTGCTCCCAGAACAACTGTTTTCAGAACCGGGATTGCAGGTCGACACAATACCAAAGCAGGTCGACACGGGATCAGTTCCCAGAACAGCCTGTTTCAAGATTTGGGACAGTGTGTCGACACCACCCCAAGGCAGGTCGACACACTACGGAAAGTTTGCAACTTAAATTGGATGTTTGCCACGTGTCAGCCTAGGGCGATGGGGTATCAACCTAGGATCGTGTGCCCTTGTACCTAAAGGGTATCTTTGGAATCTTTTGGGTATAAAAGGACCCAATTGGCCGTCCATCATGAGGAGACCCAACGAACTCTCCAAGCCTCCAGAAAAGTTCCCTTTGGCGGCGAGAAGAGCTCATCTCCCTCCTCTACTCTCCTGGTGCCTTCTGAAGACCAATTCTCATCAATTCGATTGAGAGAATTGGAGTTTGATCTCTGAAGAAGCAATTGAGAGGCTCTCAAGGAAGCGATCAAGTAGGAGCATCTGTTGGAGAAGACTTCAAGGAGGATCCCCAACTTCAATAGTGCAGAGCATCGCTGGGACTTCAAGGATTCAAGCCTCTCCCAATCTGAGCTTCTACAAGGGAGTACACTGAAGAACAAAGCCTTTTAACACTATCTCAATGTACTTTTTGTTCTTCTGAGACTTCTTGATTGTGCAAGTGCTTTCTGCATACTCTCATGAATGTTCTCATGTCTGACATGATCTGCGGCTAGAAGATCCATGTCGTTTGTTGGTGTCTAGCATTGTTATTTGTGAGCCGTCGTCTCAGTTTGAGTTGTCTAACTCAAGTGTTTGTTGAGAAGTCTTGCTCAGGGTCTAGAGTAGTCTTGCTCTAGAGGTGTGTGAGTTGTAAACTCAAGTGTTGGAGTGTCTGGCTCTAGTGGGTGTGTAACCCAGGTTGTTTGTGAATCCTCACTGGGTGTGAGGGGTGGAGTAGGAATCACATGGGTGATTTCCGAACCACCTAAAAATCTCTGTGCACTTGTCTATTTGTGGTTTGATTTTATCATCCGTTAGATGCTTGCATAGGATCGATCAAGATTCACTTAATCAACTGGTTTTTACATCTATTTTATCAACTCACTTAACATTTCATCAGATCTGTGTTTTTCACTGATTAAAATTGCCTCTGATTCTAAAAGTATTTTAAATTGCTTAAGCTTCCGCAGAAGTGGCATAGATCTATTCATCCCCCCCTTCTAGATCTTATCCACCCTTTTCCTCGATCCTTCACTTGGTATCAGAGTAGGTTTATACTTGATCTGATTTGATTTGAGCAGTTTTTGAGTATTGTGTGTTTGATTGCTACTTGTTTGCTTGTTTGCTGAATATTCTTCTGAGCTTTCTTGTTAAGTCAATGGATTCAAAGGTTTCATAGCTGAAGGGCATTCCATAAATAGGCCACCATTCTTTATGGAACGGACTATTCATACTGGAAAAATAGAATGCAAGTCTTTCTAAGAGCCCAGAACTATGAAATTTGGAAAGTGGTTGAGGTTGGTCCCTATTAAAACCAGGGTGAGGAAGAAACCTGGACTAGGGAACAATATAAAAGCCACATTGAATTATAGTGCCATGAACATGATTCAATGTGCTGTTCATCCCAAAGAGTATTCGAGAATCTCAATGTGCAAATCCCCAAAGAGATGTGGGATAAACTCGAATTACTTTATGAGGGAACCTCACAAGTAAAGGAAATAAGGCAAATATTCTTGTTTCATAATATGAATTGTTTGTGATGAAGTCTAATGAAACATTTCTGAAATGTTTGTCAGATTCATGGTCATTGTAAATGGACTTAAGGCCTAGGTAAGGACTACACACATGCAGACTTGGTAGGAAAATCTTACGTTTCACTCTATTCTATTTGGCACACAAAGGCCACTGTCATTGAAGATTCTAAAGATTTGTCCAAAATGTCTTTGGATGAATTGATAGGATCTTTAATGACATACGAAATCAATTTGAAAAGAAATGAAGAACATATAATTAAAACCAAGCCAATGGCACTTAAGCCTCTTCAAGTAACAAAGACAAAAGTCAGAAAAGACAAGTTCTGAGGAGTCTGAGTCAAATGAGGATGAAATTGCCCTCATGACCAGGCAATTCAGAAAATTCTTGAAATATAGAAAATAAGAATGTCTGGAAAAGAAGTTTTCCACAGGTAAAAGAAACACTTCCTCCTCCATTCCAACAAGAATCAAAAAGCTGTCGAAACTGTCATTTGTTACAGGTGTAACAAGCCAGGACACTTGAAGGGAGAGTGTCCTGAGAACAAAAGAAAAGCACAAGAAATTCCAGAAGTTCAAGAAGCCAAAGGCCATGGTAGCCACTTGGTCTGACGAAGATTCAAGTGAGGAAGAAGAAGACAAGAAATCCTCAAGCTCTGAGAGTGAGGAAATCTGCTTCATGGCCAACAATTCTGAAGAAAAGGTAAATACCTCCTTTGAAGATTTTACTGTTGAAGATTGGCAGGATGTGTATGCAGAATTAGTTGAAAAATATCTGAAATGAGAAAAGAAAACAAACACATCAAAAAGAAAATTGAAAATCTTTATAATAACCAATCTTCAAACAACAGAACTTGTGAACTAGAGAATGAGATAATAGAATTAATGAAGAAAAAGAAATCTCATGAATCTAATTGATGATCTGAAGCTTGCCTCTCAAAAAGCCACCATAAATTCAAAGACTTATCTGAAAAGCTGGAAATTGAAAAACAAGAAAAACATCAAAAGATTGAAGAAATTAATACTCTTCAAAACCAGCTAAAAGAAAGGGATGAAGTTATCCAAACCTCATAAAGGTAAAGATAACATGGAGGCATTGCTAGGAACAAATATGACAACAACTTCTCATGGATTAGGATTCAACAAAAAGAAACCAAACAAAGACAAATCTGGTGAGAAAAAGGGCAAAGCACCATTAATAAATTGTCAAAGGTCCTAATCTTGAGAACACAGAAATCAAGCAAACATCAGACAAAACATCAAACAAAACACAAAATAAATTAAAAACTCAAAAACAAAAGAAGACAACCAGGTCGACATAGTCTCCTTAAAGGTCGACCTGCTCACATCAAAGCTTCAACAACCCAATCAAAAATTCAAATAAAAATTTGAAAAACAAGAAAAAGTCAAAAGAATCAGTTTTAAAGAACCTTGGACCTCCAAGAAAGCATTTCAAGATGATTGGATCAATCCTTGGAGCCAATGGTATGACAACCCTTGTTGTATCATCCTCACTCTCTCATCCAAACCTTTGGATGTACCAACAAAATCTATGGTTTCCACCTCCTCATCTGAACTCCTATACTCAAATGAAAACCTCCCCTCCCACTAAAAACAAAAATGTTGGTGATTTCATTCCTAAGAAAAAGAACAACAGAAAAAGACTGAAAACACCAATTTAATAAAACAAAAATAAAAAACAAGTCAAATTGGGTGAGAAAAGATTTACTAACAATGTTCAAACATTCTGATGGTCCCAACTCTGTTTGGGTCCCGAATCTTCTCTCCACTGATCTTGTTGCGGAAGGTCGGCACCCACACCAATGTGTTGTTTCTTGACATGGGTTTTCACGCACATGACGGGAGACAGAGCCAAATTCTCTATTCTCCTGCTTGA